>JAYMTK010001781.1:0-15452 GCA_036897405.1 Pelargonium myrrhifolium | reverse complement strand
CGTCGCCGTCCTCTCCTCCGCACCACCTCCCCTGAACCACGCCTCAGCGAAACCCTTGCCTCACCAAATCTGAAATTCTACAACCACTAGGGCTCGGAGTTTATAACCAAGCTCACGTGAACCAAGCTCTTATGGCCATTTGACTTCTGAAATTGCTCGGAAATGTCAGTCTCGGAGCTCAAAGAGCGCCACATAGCGGCCACCGAGACCGTCAACACTCTCCGAGAGCGGTTGAAGCAGAAACGAGCACTGCTGCTCGACACTGACAGTATGCATAATCTGTGTTTTTGCTTCTTGTGTTGAGGGAATCGTAATCTTGTGTTCTTCGTTTTCAGATCTGTTTCGTTCTGTGGTGAATTTGTTTTTGCAGTTGCTGGATATGCGCGGGCGCAGGGGCGAGTTCCGGTTACCTTTGGACCTACCGATCTTGTTTGCTGCAGGACTCTGCAAGGTCACACAGGGAAGGTAGAAGTTTCTGTTACTATAGTTTGTATCGTTTAGCTCACAAGATGATGAACTATTGCACTGTTTCTTTACCGTTGAATTTTTTTGTAAGAAATTATTGATTGTTGACATGATTGGGTAATTGTCTGGTGAATTGTGCTCCAAATTTGAAGTGGAGGGTGGAGGGATTAGAAGAAGCAGTTTTGTAATTACTTGAAAATTTCTTGAAGTTTGAGTAGGAGATCAAGGAAAGGTGCATTGGTAGGTCATGATTACAGTTGGTGGTTCACAACAGTTAGGTTGGGATTAGAGTTTGAGAAATCTGTTTCTCAGGTTTATTTTTGGAGGGTCAATAATCACACAATCTTCTATTTTTTGACAACTATAGAAGTGTGGTCCAGATAGGAAGTGGTTCTTGCTTATAGAAATGAATGTAAGTTTTGGAGTTTCGTTTAATTGAAATTAGTTGACTCTTTGGAGATTTTAGATAGAGATACGCAACCAAAAGGGACGTATTGTCATTGTAGATACATACCAATGGTAAAACAATATATATTTACTTACCATGTGTGCTTAATTGCTCGTTATATGTGTGTGCGCACGCTCTCTCCTTATCGCAATTTTCTACGCCAAGAAAAATAACATTAGAGTAGGATTATGTTCATAATTGGTCATTATTATGATGAAGACACTGATCCTTTGCAGCATTATTGCTAGTATTGCAAGGAGTATGCCTAAATACATGCAAAAATATTTAATCTTATATGTTGTAACCCTGAATAGGTTATATTACTTCACCATACCTAAAAGTTAAAATACATAAATAAATTACATTGACTGGGTTCTTAAGTAGATACAGTACAATGTTCTTATTATGGGATATAAAAGAGGTGGACCTGGTGATAGGTAAATATTTATCAATCTTTTATGAAAGTGATTGATAAATATTGATTTTTTAGGCTGTGTGCTTAAAATAAATAAATTGTATGATAGCTGTGATAACTTAAGCTGTGCGTCTATTCTAGATTTAAGTTCAAATATAAATGTTAGCTAAAATTTATGTTTTCAGGTTTATTCATTGGATTGGACTGCTGAAAAAAATCGGATTGTGAGTGCATCACAAGATGGACGGTTAATAGTATGGAATGCTCTTACAAGCCAGAAAACTCATGCCATAAAGCTGCCTTGTGCTTGGGTGATGACATGCGCTTTCTCTCCAACTGGCCAATCTGTTGCCTGTGGTGGTCTTGATAGTGCTTGCTCTATCTTCAATCTAAGTTCTCTCTCCGATAAAGATGGGAACACACCAGTATCAAGAATGCTTAATGGACACAAGGGATATGTTTCTTGCTGTCAGTATGTTCCAGATGAGGACACTCACCTAATTACCGGATCTGGTGATCAGACATGTGTTTTATGGGATATTACTACAGGCCTCAGAACTTCCGTTTTTGGAGGAGAATTTCAGTCCGGACACACAGCTGATGTTCTGAGGTAAGTGAAGTAATTTCATGATCGTCATTAAGCTAGGCTCATATGCTGTCGTCATAGTGAAAGTTTCCTTCTTCTTTTTTGTAACTTTATATGGTTGAATTGTTGAAATATTTTTCATCAAAAGGAGCAACTAAACTGGCTACATGAAGCCTTATAATAAGTGTTTTGTAGGTCTGCAAAGGCAGAAAACTTCTATTACTAGATTCCCACTCTCAGTTTTCGGAGCTGAACTGGACCTTCCATGTAGTTAAATTTTGAAGTTCACAATTTCTATTTTTATCATTTCTGACTAGGATAGCTATAATTGCTATAAGTTTACTTGTTGTCTGAAGTTTTATGACATAAAGATGTTGTTGCATTGATTATTATTATTTTCTGCTTTTTACTTGTATCAAGATTAATCCTGCAGCTGTAAATTATTTAAGAGCTTTATTTCTCTTTACTCACTAATGAGCAATAACGTATATAACTTTTCAACTTCATTATTGTCTTTTATGTTTTTGGTCCTGCCATCAGCACTGATGTTGACTTGTTAAACAAAGATAGCAAATAATGTTAAGTTTTATCATTACTAAAAGAGACAATTAAGTTTATTTGTCGTGTAACGGGCAAAACTTTTTCTCAAATAGGTTATTGTTGATGAACCTTTACTGTGTTACCGTTTTTTGTTCAGTGTATCAATAAATGGATCAAACTCAAGAATGTTCTTATCCGGTTCATGTGATTCAACCGCTCGATTGTGGGACACTCGGGTCGCAAGTCGAGCAGTGCGTACATTTCATGGCCATGAGGGGGATGTTAATTCCGTGAGGTTCTTTCCAGATGGAAATAGGTTCGGAACTGGTTCAGATGACGGCACTTGCAGATTGTTTGACATCAGGACCGGGCACCAACTCCAAGTATACTATAAGCCTTATGGTGACATTGAGGCTCCGCCTGTGACCTCCATTGCATTTTCCATCTCAGGAAGACTTCTCTTTGCTGGCTATTCAAACGGGGACTGCTATGTGTGGGATACTTTACTGGCTCAGGTATGTATACTCTTACACCATGTATTATAAGGATGTCATGAATGTCCATCAGAGGTCAGTTAGGTATTCTATATCTTTTTTCATGGATAATTGTATATTTATCTAAACTAAGACACATAGCATACTGAATATCCTTTTATGTACTTTCTAACATTTGTAAAACGAAAAGAAAAAAAAGGCGCTAAAATTTAGAAAGGTCATAAAGTTCCTCGATATTTGCTGAAAGCTACCCGACCATGCTCTCAAATTTTCATATTAAATCCTGAACCCAACAAATTGATTCCTCTTCTATAAATGAAGGGCTTTTGTTTTGTGAATGGAACTTCTTGTTTGTTCAATACATAACTTGTTTTTGTGAACCCTATATTTTTCTTCTCCCCTTTGATTCACGACTTATATGCTATGCATGCCAGTTCGGGCAATCTTTTGGAGTATGATAGTGAATGAATTGATGAGAATTGTTTTTATTATTTTCCCCTTGACAGGTGGTTCTGAACTTGGGATCTCTTCAGAACTCACATGAGGGTCGCATCAGTTGCCTGGGGCTGTCAGCTGATGGAAGTGCTTTATGTACAGGAAGTTATGATACAAACCTGAAGGTTAGTTTACTCTGAGCTCTACACGATTCTTCTTGTTGTTATATTGTGCCGTGCAGCAAAAAAAACCACAATCATCTAGAGTTGCCTCACAACTGCATGAACACAATTTATCTTTGTGGGTGTGCATAATAGCTCTATAATACTATATTTTCCGAGAATAGTTTTTACTCCTTAGCAATTTACTTCCCAAGGAGTTGTTCATCAAACCCTCACTTCCTTTCCATCTACCATAACTTGTTTCATTGAAGCTGTCACTCACTTCATATTGTATTTAAATCTCTGTTTCTAATGAATGTAGATTTAAGTATAACTGCTATTAGGCTTTGCCTGGTAAGAGAGAGGGGTTGTGAGGATACATATAATAAGAGTGAATCGAGTGCATGACATTTCTATATCAGTTAATGAAAGATTTGCTGAATTTTAAGGATGGTTATTAAAAAGTAACTTCGATATTTTCTTGCATTTCTTATTGGTCTTTCCTCCCTGAGACTACTGTGTGTGTGCAGATTTGGGCTTTTGGGGGGCACAGAAGGGTAATTTGATTCCTTGAGAATAGCATATCTTTGCCCTTGGAGTTTCCTCCCATCTCAGGCCAGCCCATGAACCATATCACATAATGCTGCTGCTTCTTGACTGAATTTACCGTTTGGAAGACCATAATCTTGTACTGATGCTCTTGTGTGCCGTTGTTTCAGAAACTGACATTTGAATTATAAAGAGAGAGTGATAGGCATTATTAGGACTTAATGAATTTAGAGAGGCCAGTTTGTTTGTTTGTTTATGAGCATGTTGTATCTATCAATCTATTTGCTTTCACCATATCTCCCTAAATGTACTAAGAATGATTTTTGCACTTTGTATCCATCTTCTCCGCTCAAATAATCTTTACCCCTTAAAAGTTAGTTCTCTTGAAATATGACTAAATTCCTGAGTAACCATATTATGCAGAGATTGAGTTTGAAGAAGAAAATAAGATTCATTTTATGTTTTCATTCTATAGGAAACACCAGTAGAAGTCTTGAACCAGTGACCGACTCATTCCAACAAATTGAATCCAACTAAGTTCAAAATGATATACTCCCTCCGTCCTAAAATGAGTGTCTTGTTTCAAATGAATTTTTGTCTCAAAATGAGTGTCCACTTTCTTGTTTTAGGAAGTTAGTTATGCATGAATTGTCAATAATATCTTCACAATAAGTTAGTTAGTATTCATTAACACATGAGTACAAGAATACAAGAGCAAATATACCACACTAACTTCTTCCTAATTTTTCTCAAAATAAAAAAGAGGGCACTCATCTGGGACGGAGGGAGTATCATATATCTTCAAGTGAAGTCCACTTATAATACATTTAAGTATATAAAGATTTGTCTTCGGAAGAAGCCAACTCAAAGAAGTCTATTCCTCATTTTGGAAAAAGTTTAGGATAAAAGTTTCATTTGGTTCCAGTACTATTAAGAATGGACCAAAATGATCCATGTACTTTATTATGGACCAATTTGGTCCATGTATTATTGAAAAGTGAATCACATTGGTCTCTACCATCCAATTCCGTCAAAAACAGCCGTTAATGGCTTACGTGGTATTTTTTTTCTATTTTTTTTAATTCAAAAAATTTCCTAGTCAGCCATAACTAACCTGCTTGACTTTCACCTTTCATCCAACTCACATCCCACACTTTCTTACTCATTTCGTTAGAAAATTTATATATTCACTGAAAAATTCATACAATTGCCGGAAAACATCATCTCCCTCCCACGAATCTCGCAGAGCCGTCATCTTTGTCACTCAACTCCGACTTCGTCATCATCCTCGCCACCCTCCTCTGCACCTCATCTGCGTCCTCGGCATCGTCGTCGTCACCAGCTACGCTTGGCTCCGCCGCCCTCCTCTGAAACGTACGTTTATCTGCATAAATGATATAGTACTAACCTATATACCCAAAAAGTTACTGCTTTGGGCACAATTGATTCATTTACTTGTCGGCTTAATTTAAAGTAAAATATAAATAAATAAAAATATGTTTTAGAGATGCTAAAGAAAAAGAAAATATAAATTTGAAGTAGAAAGGAGTCGTGGTATTGGAGAAGAAGATTTATTGTTTACAATATTTCGGATTTGAAGTTTGCTCATCAATTCGGATCCGAATGAGTTTTGCTCAGTTTCGCAGCAGAGCAGGTCACTGGGTTCTTGTTTATTAAGCTTTCAAATATGCGTGTGAATTAAGCTTTTTATATATTTTTTTCATGACTTCCATTGTTTCTATTCATTTATAATTTTGTTAAATGCCCATGTTTGTAGGAGTAAGAGCCAGATTCTCTTTGGATTTTACAAATTTGGTTGAAATTAGTGTTTTCCGGCGAAATGAGAATAAAAGAATGGGATGTGAGGTGGAAGCGGAGTAGACTAGTTTCGTATGATTAGGAAAATTTTTGAATTGAAAAAAAATGGCGCGTAGGCCACTTAACGGCTGTTTTTGACGGAATTGAACGACACGGACCAGTGTGATTCACTTTTAGATAGTACATGAACCAAATTGGTCGATATTAAAGTATATGGACCATTTTGGTCCATTATTGATAGTACAAGGACCAAATGGGTGTTTTATACCGAAATTAAATAGTGATGCTCTCTATTTCACAAAGATATTATTCATAAAAAAAAAATTATATATAAAACATAAAAGGAGTGTACTTATTTTAGAACAAAAAAAGCAAGAGTAACGGACACTTATCTCAGGGCAGAGCATATAGTTGCAATGTTGAAGAAGCACATCAAAAATCAAATAGGCATAATAAATTTATAAAAATCTGTAAATCAATTAACAATAATCCACAGTTCACACTGCTCTATGATGGCAAGATTCATCAAAATGTAGCGTCAAAACTCTTATAACAGTCAAGAAAGCTTTGATGAACCCTAGAGGGAAAAAATAATTGTGCAGGTAAATGGAACACAGACAAAGACCAGACCAGGCCACACCTACTAACTCCCTGTGGCGCTTGTATTCTTTCTTTCTTTCTACAACAGCTGGTGTGTATCTATTTGCAGCCCATCCTCCTCTGAATCTCATTCAATTAACAATACTATAATAAAATGGGAGGCAAATGAGATTTTAGATTTACAGATTAGCCGCTCGCTACGATCTCGTGAATCGCATCGCTCACACTTTCGTCCTCCGATCTCACCGCCAGCTTCATCGCAACCTCCTTGTGACTATCAATGCCAAACTGCAACCGCACAAGCACCTTCACGTTGCCCATATATACTCCGCTCAGTAGACTCGTGTGTGACCTTGAGTTGCTTGGAAGCACCTCCGTACCCTGAACGACAAAATGTAAGTATACTTTTTGCTGCAAAACTTGTGAAGGAACTGGCTAGTGGTACTGAATGTCGTTGCAGCTACTTACCTCGCAGGGTTGCATGCCGAGAAGGTTGATGACAGCATTCACGGCTTCGGCCAAGCTCTCCCTTGGGCCGAGGCCATATTCATCCACACGCTCACAGTCTGGGCCCATGCTTTCCCATGCATTCCAGAAATTTGAGACCGGCTCTTTCTTCATGTAATCTGCAGCAACAACCTCAAGATCCTCGAGCTGGTATTCATCTTCCACGCCATCATCCTCTGCCTCACCAGTAGTTGGATCAACCTGGTAAAACAAGGCAATGTATAAGTAGTCAAAAACCACGTGTTCTGCACACAAAACTTGCTTCACAACTTTTATCGATCCTTCTTAACGTGGGGGAATGTGAATAAACAGGTAGACGAAGATATATGTTTACAAATATTTAGCAGAAGAAATTTCCAAATTATCATATGCACAAAATGATGAAGATCAAATAAGTGCATCTCATAGTTAATGGAAGAACTTGTACCTCTCTAACAATGAACCTCATCATGTTTGAAAATTTGCCTACGGCAGGGACTCCTTCCGGCTTCTCAAAGGCCACAAATGTCTGTCCAGGTGAATCATATGGAAGAGATCTTAGGGGCTTGGATAATACTTCAGAAAATTCCTCTGCTTCCGAGGAATCCACCACAACAATGACCTAGCATCAAGCAGAAAAAAAAAATTATACACGCATTCTCAAGTAGAGACGATATATACAAATTGATGTGCTTTACTTGAATAGGAGATTACATTTTCCAGTAATTGCTCAGGAATTGTATTGGTACAGTTGTATTGGAACACAACATGGTTATCAAAAATGTGCTTCACGACATTAACCGCATATTCTGTCTCTGCTTCAGTTAGCTCGACAGGTGCTGATGACTGGTAACAAGAGAAAAATGATTAGAGTTTGAGTGATTCCGAAATCAGCCAGACAAGAATACTAAGACATATATGGAAGGATATTTGAGTCAAAAACCTTGAACAGTTTTCCAAAGCTCGAAAACTCTTGAATAGATGAAAGCAGCTTCTCATAAGCATCAACGGTGGACGGAGGACCGCTTGGAGGACCGCCAAGACCAGTTGGTTTTTTACCTGGTGCTTTCTTTTCTGCAAGTGGCTGAGACTTCAGCTCCCTGGGTACAGAATTAATATTGAAGGGTTCTTCTGAAGGCTCCTGTATTACCAGCACATTGAACACATTAGATGATGACTTCAAAAGTCCACTCACACACAACAAAAGAGAAGACTTACATAATTTTTCAAACTAGCCTCCAGATTGACAAGTGGAACATCCAGGGAGCCAAAGAGGAACTCTTTCATATCCTTGTCAGTTTCAACGACTGCACCATCACCTCCTAGTGTATTCAGATAGAGTGTAGCTCTATCACGGACCTATAAATAGATTATAGCCAACCAAATTTAATACAATAATAATACAGCAATCTGTATACAATCTATACTATCTAAAAACCTTTTCAATGGAAGGGAAATCGAGGGGCAAAAAGGAAGCCTATTTTAAATTACAAAACTCAAAGAATCATCAAACAAAGTACATGCACTCTAGTAAGAGGGTTCGATGATGTCACCCATCGAACTAAAATAAGACTTTGTATGAATTCTAGGACTCAAACTCACCTCATCATCACTGTCATATAGGCATCGTCTTAACAGCACAAATATGCGTGGCTGCGTAAATTATACAACAAAATACAAATAAGGTCAGAAGCGAATAAATCACCTAAAACTCCAAACCAATAGAGCAGGTTAAGAAAATCAACAAACCTTCAATGAATCAACCATAGCACCAAACTTTGCCAATGTACTAACAGCACTAGCCCGAACAGTTGCATTCTCCAGATGTACACGGTTATAAATATACCGTATATATTTGCTTGGATCTGAAGTTTTTGGCCCTTCAGTACCCAGAAAATGGAGTATCTACACACATAAACAGTTAAAAGTTGATGTAGTTGGAAGTAAAATGGAACAGAGTGTTGAGTGAAAGTTGTAAATTGATGATGCAGAAAAATTATCACCTGTGTAGAAAGATAGGTGAATTCACAATCTTCAATGAACTCGCAGAGATGAAGCAAACCACTTTCCTTTGCTTCGGGGATGTCTCTTATGAGGATCACAATTGAATCAACAATTGCTTTTTTGTACTCAAACCCACCTTCTTCTCTTAGAATGTTGCTTAAAAAGTTCATCCTGAAGAAATAAAAATAGCAATTAATAATTATAAGAAATTTAGAAACAGAGCTTCCTCAGAAAAGATGCATCATATAAAACTTGCCAACAGAAGGATGATCTATAGGATGTGATATCACTTACAGAGATCTGTATTTCAACGGGAACTTCAAGCACAATGACCGGATGGCTTCAACTACAACAATTTTAAACTCATCTGCAATGTCTGACATGAAATTTGTTATCTGCTTCATCAGGCGCTCAACACTTGATTCATTCCCAGTCTTAAGAAGTGTGGTGATTGCAAGGGTAGCGATGCTTCTATTCTGGTCAGAAATTAGACTCTCCATATCAATGTTGCAATTAGTAACAGCCATCGGATGTGTCATTGCCACCTGCAAAATACATGCACACTTCTAATTAAAATATTGATGACAAAATTTCATCATGTTGAATACATTATGTCAGGTTCAGTGCAATATAAATGAAATTGCTGCCAAAATTCCAAAAATAAACTTAAAAATTTTACAGATCTCTTTTCAAATTTTGTTAACTATAAGGTGAACTGCCTCTGGTGAGTCTGGCCTTGCCTATATTTTGATTTACCATCATATAAAATGACTACAACCCTCTCACTTGTAGAAATAGGATGAAACTGAGAAAAATTGGCAACCTTGTTCAAAGTACGAACTGCAGCAAATCTCAGAACTGGCTTGGAAGAGCTCAAGAATAGCTGGAGAACAGTTATTGCTGGCGTCAACTCTCGGGCTGTCACTCCATTAAGCTCTGTGATTGCTCTGGCAGCCTCAAAAATCACCATCTCTGCCTTGTGGCGAAGACAGCCCTCAAGAAAATCATAAAATGGGCGATCCCCTGTTTGGGCGTTATTGGCTGACTCGCGAATGACCTGCAGAAACAAACACCTCATAGCTCAGAACGAAAATTTACTAAAACAATCAACCCTTAGAAGAATAACATATTCAAGAAAATAAACACAAACCTGGCTCGTATAGCGAATCAATAGGCATTGGGCCAACGGTGAGCGAACAGTTCCTCTTGTAAGGCTGGTTACTAACTTGCTAACAGCTAGTCTATCATTCTGTCGTATCTGCAAGTTCAAAACCAATTGCACTCGTAAACAGACTAAAATAACAGTTATTGATTCTTCAAGGAAGTTGTATGGATGAGAACTTTATAATCCCATAACATTCAACTGATACTGTTACTAATAAGAGAAACTAACTTTGTTCAAATAAAGATATCTAGGGGTATCACTACAATTTGCATGGAAATCAACATAAGTAACTGGAAACGCAGACTCAGCTCTCCATGTAAACCTTAGTACTTGGGACGGCTACTAGGAGATGATAAGCTCGATAACCATTTTGCTTGTGAATTCCCAACCTGTTTAATAAGACTATTGACATGTGCTAGTGGGAAAGTATACCTTGAACTGCTAATGCAGAAGCAACTAGGAATCACATGTAATCAATTAAAGGAAGATTATCCAAAGGAGATAAACCCAATTTTCTTTGCAGAATATCTATTATGATCGCCATTTATTTAATTTTACCTAATAAAGCTCAATCTCCGTAAAAAGGGGACTTTAACTATAAACAACAACCACTAGAAGTTGTCAAAAAACATGAAGGTGGTATTTGGGTTACATAAACTATCGTTTGTGTAGGCATAAGAATCATCCTTCAAAATTGAAAATGATAGTGATGTCAATTGGAAAAGACAACCATAAATAGTTTCAATGAGCAGTAGAATCATTCTGCTAAAAAAAACCATAGTTCCTAAGTAGTAGAGCAAAGTACATAACATGACCATGATGGACCATTTGTAAGGCCTTTTCACAGTCTAATCATTTTGGCATGCAACAATACAAACTATCAGTGATCAATATTTGGTTAATATATGAAATTTTCAGACAACTGACTTGGTATTCTGGCAAAATTAACGTTTGGCTTGTGTATAGTTCTAATGCGTTAACCAAAAGCAAACATAGCATGCATGACCTTCACAACACCTAGGTTGAGAAAATAAGGCCTAAGGAATCCATTTCATCAACTGCAATGTCAAAAGAGGCTCTGAGACCCATAGTAAATAAACTATAGGTCAAACACATCAAGCATGCACCCAATATTCATAAAGAAACAATAAAAAAAGCTAGTAAACATAACCGATGAAAAATATAGGACTGTTTGAAAAAAAAAAATTAACAGATACGGGCTAGTGAGAAATGCAGGGAAACGTATTATATCTTAACAATGTAGATAATGAACATGTACTCGGTAAAATTCTGAACAAGAATACAGCTAACCTGATGGAGCAAAGCCAGTGCATGGAACTGTACAAGGGCTGCCCTTGATTGCACAGCTTCCTGAACCTCATTACTCCACCTTTTCACAATCTCTGGGTTTGTCTGTAAGAATTTAAAAAACATAAGAGACAAGGAATTGATAGTGAAGATAATATTAAAAGAAAATGATACTCGTTACAATTAACTATTTCATGGTACCTGTAGTAAATGGATACCGCTAACTAAGGCTGCACTTGCAACAACTGGATTCTTGTCAACAATTGCTTGTTTCAAATATCGCTCAATTTGGGTTAGAAGGGTTCCATCGGTTATCCGGCAGAGCACACGGATGGCATTAGCTCGATACATATCGGTCTTACTATTCATATCCTTCATGAGGGAGCTTGTAACAATAATGACCTTTGACAAGAAAATTACGCCAATCAGTGCCTAATATAAACAACAATCCTATGCACCAAGAGAAAACAAAACAAATTGAGGTATAACCTCATCTGCAGATGGTGAGAGTTCCTTTATCATCAGATAAACCATCCTCCTTAAGCCTATATCTCTTGACTGAAAAAGTTTTGTCACGGCAAAGAAAACCTCTGTCGCCTCGACCTATATAATATCATGATACAGAAAGGAGAAAACATATCAAATTCATGACTAAAAGCTAAATCTCTAAATTTAAAGTTTAGATTAACCAAAAAGAGAAATATCTACAACAAAGAAATAAATTCAACCTTGGTAAATGACTCTCCCTGGTTCAGTAGATACAAGAGCTTAGTGATGACCTGAAAAATGAGCAAACAAAACCAAAGCTCAATAAGAACCACTCCCATGAGAACAGAGCAAGGAAAGAGTTCAATGGTCTAAATCCAAAACCTGAGAGCATCTTCTGGGATCAAGTTGAGGATCATTAAAGACCCTAGCTTCCTGAAGAACAGCACCCTTCTCAATCCCCAAAAATGGAGAGTAATCAGCTGTTCAACAAAAACAACAATTACACAATCAACAATGATACTCCTAGAGCAGCACAGATTTACATACTAAGATTCAATTATACTATAGCTCTGAATCTCCAAAAAGAAGAATAAGACGAGAGATCCAAATCTCCACCCGCCCTCACCAAACCGACAAAAAAATCAGCCGTTCCATACATAATCAACACACTGCATTGTGATTTAGAGGCAGATAAAACACCTCAACAACACCTACCGATCTACGTCTACGAGCAACGTTATCAGATCAACACGAACCAAACCAGATCAAATGACGCAAATCACAACAAATCAAAATTGGATCCATATTTAACGCCAAAACATTCATTTGTCACGAAATGAAACACAGCGACCTAGAAGAACAGATCTAGAAGCTTAATTACTGATCCAAGCCATCTACGTTGGGAATTGAAATACAAGATCCAACTGACGAAAGCGAAAACAACGAGTTATCGAAACGGAGCTCCGGTGCATCACCGGAATCGGAGAGCGTACCTTCGTCGTCGCGGTCATCGTCCTTCTTCACCATAGGCTGCGCCATTGCGAAACCACACGAATCGGTCGCTGAGATCTCCGGAGGTTAGCTTATGCAGTAATATTTTTCTCTGTGCGTGTCTTGTCTCTCGAATCGGGGTAGTGAGAGTATTTGAAGAGGGCAGGAACGTGAATACTACTGAAAATGAGGGTCTCTTCTCTTCTCTCTTGAGTAAGAAACAAAGGTCGATGAGAGGAGGAGCCCTGATCAGGTGCTTCTGACGTATTTTGTAGTTCGTGCGCCTGCACAATGGAGCCAATAGGAGAGAACTATAATATTCTAGTAAGAAGTTTGGTAAGTCTACTTCACATCTATATGAGATTTCTATCGACGTTTTTTTCTTCTAAAAGTTTGTTTGTTTATCATGTCTAAGTCA
Organism: Pelargonium myrrhifolium; assembly: GCA_036897405.1. NCBI lineage: Eukaryota > Viridiplantae > Streptophyta > Magnoliopsida > Geraniales > Geraniaceae > Pelargonium > Pelargonium myrrhifolium. The sequence goes on along the minus strand of JAYMTK010001781.1, from coordinate 2,081 downwards.
TGAATGTCTATAGACATGAATTGGATATAGACAATTTTTTAGTATTTCTCAATTGAGTTTGATACCTTTTGTAAGAATATTGTTCAAGTCTATATCCATTTTACACCCACGATACTCTCATTCTCTACTCTACCCAGCGCTCTCTCTCTCTGTTTGGTGGATCTACCCACATGTGGTAGTGGATATACCTCTCATTTGTTAACTTAGTATATTTTGTGTGCAAACGAGTTTGGTGTGTGCAATTTGCAAGTTTAATTCTAGATTTTGTTGATAATTATGCATAATACAATGTTATAGGGCAAAGACATGGTGCCTTGCTGCGGCAACTTTGTGCATTTTGCAGCGGCCCAACTGCATCTTTTTGGAGCATGAGAGTTTAAGAGGGTGACACCTCTTCACATCGCGGGATACCCCTGAGAATCTCAAGAAAGCTCTCCTTTAGGTGTGATTGCCTCATGAGGACTTGTTACTTGCATGAGGTCTCGCTCCTAGTCATTTTTGTCTGCTATGATACAGCCAACCTTTGTCTAGACATTTGATTGACCTTGTAATACACGTGTCAATTCTATATAATCATATTCATTTTTGAATTTTTGAGCAATATCAATGCTTTTGTCATAAATCTCAAGGGGTGAGTTATGTTGTTGAAGAAAGCTATGTGGTCATCCAACTGAGGGAAGACATTCAAACATTTCAAAAACAAATGGCCTCGACATAAACGGTAAGGTGATTATTTTCTTAATGATGATATTCATAACACATGCACAAACACGTGCTCACACAAAGAAAGAGAGAAAGGAAAACTCCCCGTCTCAAAATGAGTGTCCTTCTTTCTATTTTGAGAGAAATTAAGGAGAAGTTAGTTAGTGTAGTATATTTACTCTTGTATCCTTATGGTCATGTGTTAATGAATACTAACTAACTTATTGTGAGGATATTATTGACAATTCATGCATAACTAACTTACTAAAACGAGAAAGTGGACACTCATTTTGGGACAAAATTCATTTGAAACAAAACACTCATTTTGAGACGGAGGGAGTATATAAATTGTTTTATCGGTGATGATAGAATATAGTTGAAATGATTTTGGTGAAGCTTGAAATATATATATATATATATATATGAAGTTGTGTTGTTTGTGATTCCAAGAAGGAAGAAAGGGAAGAAAGATTGATAGTGGAAGATTTACGGATATCCAGCTCCAAAAAAAATTAGAGAGCAAAAGATGAAGATCAATATAAAGGTAAATGGCAATCGCACATGAATTCATGTACTTTACACGTTTTGTATATGAATACTTTAAAGTTTTATTTTAATTTTTGACTACTCTATACTATGTTAGGGTCCTCTTCGTCACAAAATATTATATTTTTAACGGAATATTCTTTTTTTGACCATGTGTCATGCACATGATCTAAGTATTTTAAGAAATGCTCGTTTTGTCATTCTTCTTCAACATTCACGAGCACTTGAATGTTTGAAGTTTTCGGTGAGTTTCCAACGGCCAATTATCACCGAAAACTGCAAAAACTCGCCGGAAACTTCATAGGTTTGGCAGAATTTTCAAAAACCCGTCGAAAAAATCAAAAATAAAAAATTAACCAAAATTAAACCCGAAATCAACCAAAACAAATAATAATAAATTAAAAAGAAAAAAAGAAGAAGACAGGATCGTCTTATTCTTCTTCTCTGAAGCACTGGCGCGGGCGGCTTCACCGCCTCCGTTCCTCGCCTCTTCTCGACGAGCCTGACAATCTTGAATCAACTCACTTGGTCCTGCTTTATATCCGAAAGTTCCTCCGCGAGAAGCCTAGTAAGTCACCAAAGCTTCCAGTACCGACGCGGTCGATGGCGACGACGGAGGCGGAGGCGAGGGCCAAGCCGGTGAGCACGCCACAGATCGAGCGACAAAGGAGGAGCGCGAGCGGCGAGGTGGTGCCGACATCTGATGCTCGTCTTCTGGTCGAAATCGTCGACGGAGCGGCCGAAGGACCCGTCAGTGTTGCGCGCGGAGAATAAGAATAAGACGATTTTTTAAATTTTTTATTTATTATTATTTATATTTAAAAATTATATAA
>JAYMTK010001780.1:0-15456 GCA_036897405.1 Pelargonium myrrhifolium | reverse complement strand
ACAGTATTTTACTTTGACCAACAACTTGCCCTTATCACTCTCACTTTCCCTTATCAAAAAATTGGTTCCCAAACGATACCTACTTGTAATTTTATTTGTGTTCCCATTTTGATAATTAATTTATTTGAAGTATATTACTAAAAAAATAAGACACCTTTTAACAACAGAATGAAAAATGAAAATTAAAAATTAAAAATTTGGCTTTATTACACAATTGAATTGGTAAATTGAGAATTGTAATTCTCATTTTATTTTGGGGCAGTTATGTTTTGCTTCTAATTCATATTAACAAAACATTATCTTTGAACAATTAAGAAAGGGTCAAGTTCCATTTTTGTAATTTTATGCCTAAATTTTCTCAGTTCTGTTAAATCAAAGATATTATAGCTCTCAAACACATCCATTTTCACACTTTTGAGATATCATCTGACCTGAAATATGACAGCTTCTTGTATTATGATTTCTTGCTCAAATTTTATTTTCAGATAGTGTCTGAAAATATAGATTTAGAGGTACTCTTTCTCCTGCAAACCATAAGGTTTCTTGAAAAACTTCTGGTTTTTCACAATCATCAACGAGGACTCAGGTACGTCGACTGAAGAATTATCTGTATTTATATGCTTAGATTCTGTTTAAATGTTCAGTTACTGATAATCTATTTCCTGTTTGTATTTAAGAGTTGCTCAAGAAACTGAGGAGAATAAAATTGAATAAAAACCATGAACACATGAGAAGTGCTTGCTTGTGTTGCAAGCAACATAGTAAATACTTTTTCTTATTGAAACATAGCCAGTTAACAGAATTTGATGCACACTTGTGTTGCAAGCAACAGAATGAGGTTTTTCGTAAAATATAGCAAATTTGCAGATTTTTCATATTCTGATACAAATCTCTTCTGCTGCAGTTGGGTCCAAGAAGATTAGATTTATAACTTTAGTTCAGAGCATTACAATGGAAATGGAGAAGAACTCAAAGTCCAACATCTGAGGAAAAGATGTGGATCAACGATGAAGAGACAAGTGTTGTTTATGGGATTTACGTTTGTAGCTATGATGTACATTGCATATAAAATCACAGATTACCAGCATCGACATACTGAGATGGAAAATACAATAGATCCTTTCGATATGAACAAACATATAGTTCCTGGAAAGTTACACTACCTGCCCCGCGGTATCATAGTACCCAATTCGGACCTAGAGATGAAGCCTCTGTGGAGTCATGGCTCGAAGTCCAAAGGTTCGAGCCAGGGTCGCTACTTGCTGGCTATTCCTGCAGGCATCAAACAAAAAAAGAACGTCAACTCTATTGTAAGCAAGTTTCTCGCAGAAAATTTTACCATAATTTTGTTTCACTATGACGGGAGTTTAGATGCATGGATGCGTGAGCTAGAGTGGAGTAAAAGGGTTATACATATAGTTGCTCAGAATCAAACAAAATGGTGGTTTGCAAAACGGTTTCTGCATCCTGATGTTGTGTCAATCTACGAATACATATTTCTATGGGACGAGGATCTTGGAGTGGAGAATTTCCATCCAGGAAGATACCTGCAGATTGTGAGATCAGCCGGACTGGAGATTTCTCAGCCGGCTCTGGACCCGAACTCAACAAACATACACCACAGAATCACTATACGGGCAAGAGCAAAAGTATTTCATACCAGAGTCTATGAACTAAGAGGCAGGACCAAGTGTGATGAGGACAGTGATGGGCCGCCTTGCACGGGATTCGTGGAAGGGATGGCTCCTGTGTTTTCCCGGTCTGCCTGGTATTGTACTTGGCATCTTATTCAGAACGATTTTGTTCATGGTTGGGGAGTGGATATGAAACTCGGGTATTGCGCTCAGGGTGACAGGTCCAAGAAGGTGGGAGTTGTGGACAGCGAGTTTGTTGTTCACCAGGGAATACAAACTCTTGGGGCAGCTAAGAAGGCCTTTATAAGAGCCGCTAAGAAGAGAAGAGGTTCAAAGGTTGATGTTCGGATGGAGATTAGGAAGCAATCTACATGGGAGCTTCGAAGGTTTAAGGAACGCTGGAAGCGTGCTACGCAGGAAGATAAACTGTGGACTGACCCATTTCAGAGAAGTGATTACAGAAAACAAAGACGCAATTGAGTTTTCATTTAACTTACTTTCTAGGACTAAGTAGTGATAGGATCTAGAATGGTATGTAAGTAGAGATAATGGTATCATTATTTTCATTTTGTCCTAGACTGTGCATTCTATTTTCTCTGATAAGTATACAATGAGCTTGATCAAATGATTCAAATCCTAACATGGATAGTAAACGTCAAAATTTCAGCTCCTTCTATCAAAACATACATACTATCATGTACATTTAAGGTTAGGATCCTAACATTTGCTCCACTGTAACACAAACATGGCTCTCTTGTTTACATTCATCAAAATCATCATCAACAACAAAATACTATAAGGTAGCAATAGCATCTAAATACAGATAATGGATGGTGATTTCTGTTTTAAAACCAGATAAGCATCCATTTATTGAACAGAAAACATGAACCACACAGTAACATTTGCTTAGAAGCAAGTTTAACTAGAGTTTCTAAGTTAACAAAGATGTATGGAGTAATTACAATGGAAATTACATGTGAAACAATGGTGGAATGAGCAGAAGACCTAAAATAAAACTAACCTAACTCTTTGTTCTCTTGTTTTCCTTCGCCCATTGCTGTAGTCCAGATAATAACAGTAAACATTGCTTGCTAAACAGTCGACAAAATTTGAAGAAATGAGGAGAATCAACTCATCAGCTTTTTCAGTCTTTTCTCAGCAAGACTGGCGACCTTATTTTGTGGTTCAAGGACAAGAGCATGCTTGAAATCTGCAAGTAACGAGAAATGTAAGAAAGCGTCAGTAAGGAATCAGTTTTCATGTCTGCATACAGCTATAAGCATCAAGTAGTGACTGCAGGGCTTTTACTGAGATGGTACTATGTGCCTGTATGAACCTCATGGATTCAAACCTCACTGTTCTTAGTTAGCATCACATTTCAAATACACATTAAAATGATATTTTTTTCATGTATCAAAAAAGGTACAAAATGAAATGAAAGAACAAAAATGGTTTTGTGCTCTGTTAAAGCAGAATGAGTGACAACTGCATCTTCACATTGGACATTAGAACTGAACTTTTATAGAGTAATTATATGTTAAAGTATTTAGGAGTAAAAGCATTAAACCCGTTCCTAAAATTGCACAACGCACATCAGAATACATTTAGTTTGTGAATAATTCAGATTTTCACCTTGAGCAGCCTCCTTATATCGAAGAAGTGATTCTCTAGCTGTTCCCCGTCTCAGATATGCCTTCACATTCTACACAAATCAGAAGATTATCAATAGTCAGGCATTGATACCTCTACGCTACCAGTAAAATTACATTCCTAGTACAGTATAGGAAATTAGAATTTTGTTTCTAATATTGTTCCAACTCGTCAATTAAAAATCAGAAGTCAACAGTCTTCATACACATACCTCTTAGGCTTATAGATCATAAAATAGCAGAAGACAAAATATCCAAAGGGTAAAGGGTCTTCATTTAGAAAGTTCTAGGTCACCACTAAACTTACATGCACAGAGAATCTTAAGCATCGCAGGCAGAACTTAAGTTATTGGTCCATGCATTCCGACCAGTAAATGTAACATAGTGTTACTTTTCACAATGGAGCAAATCTCATTGTGATTAAGGACAGCATAACAAATTGAATTCAGTTGTCAACCATTTGGATGAAATTTGGATATTTTACATGGCATATTAGGGTGGACATTAAGTGTCTTGTTTCTCTTTTAGGAAGCTAGTTATACATGAATTACCAATAGTATCCAAGTTAGTCAGTATCCTTTGTGTTTGTTACAACACATGTTCATAGGGTTACAAGAGGATATGTACAACATTAACTAACTTATCCTTATTTTTTTCTTAAAATAGAAACAAGACACTCATTTTGGGACGAAGGGAGTAATATGTTTTTCTAAGTGCAATTAAAACCCCTCTGCCGTCACCTTCCTATCAATTGATATTGCCTTGCTGCAGTCATCTTCCGCTTGTTGAAAACTGCACATTCCAAAAGAATCACTAGAAGCATCAGAATACAGATAATTACATTAAATTATCTCTTACAAAATCTAATAAATTAGCATACCATCCAAGTTCTAAGTAGGCAGCAGCACGGTTCGAATAGTAAGTTGCATTTTTTCCATTCAATTTGATAGCTTCAGTATAGAAATTCATGGCCTTGTTCCACTGCTTGCTCTTATATGCAGCATTTCCCTGCAATGAGATTGTCAATAATCAGCAATAATAAAAATCTCACAACATAGCCTAATAATTGATACTAGTACGGCATTTTCTGATCCTGAATGGATACAGCTAATTAAACTCTTTAGGACAAACTCACAATTTTAGACAAAGTATGTTTTGATGACAATAAACAATCGACAGATAACACTTAACAGAGAATAAGTGCACCACTTGTATCAGTTAACGGAGAGATCCATAAAAATCACAGCAAAAATATAGGACAAGAAACAGCTTAACATTTCATGCAGATCTCAACAAGCTTATGTGAGTAACTACATACGGAGACGAACCTTTTCTTTCAAGAGTTCTGAGTTATCCAGGTCACCATTGGTATCTAGCGAAGGCAATGAATTGGATGCAAGGCTTGCTTGCTCTTGAAGGGATGAGTACATATCTAAAACCGTATCCAGAAGAAATTTATCGGCTCCATGGAATGAAAGAAAAGAGACGGAGATGGGACATCCGTCATGCTTTCCTAATGGAATTGCAACCTGGCAAAATGTAATCAGAAAGTAAGTAGACCAAAGTATGGAAACCAGAAAGCAAATAATGAAGCTTTAAGTCTGATGATTGTAAGTTACCTGACAGCAACCAGACATGCTTGAAATGCTCAACAGTGCAGATGCTCTATCATGAAACTCAGAGAGCAAGCCTTTCTTTGCCTTAAGCTTTACAGAGAGATCTGAAATTGTAGGCATGACTAATATACCATCATCCTGGGACAGAGAAATGTAAAAAAATGATGAAAACCAAGATAGATTAACAATGGTCTAAAAATGGAAATGAACCTTGAGTTCTTAGCGGTAAACTTTAAGTATTATTATGAAAAAGTGATGAAAAACACGATAAAAAACTTATGAAAAAGGGATGATGAGAATATGGGGATACCTTCAAGAGACTCTGAAGAGCAGCTCGCATCTCGGTCTTGACTTTATAGAAACTTTTGATGTCATCAACTGAACTGTTTATTGCTGCACTAACACGATCAAAAACATCAGCTCCTAACTTGGGTTTCACTGAATTAACCCAATCTTCATGATTTGTTTTGAATTCACATCTGCAAAGCCATTTAAGATACAGTTAGAGTGGAAGACCTCATGAATTAAATTATTCGTATAAAGTATATTTTTCAATACTCAACACCTTTCTAAATGTACAAGACAAATCAGTTTGCAATGCAAATAATTTTATCTGGTTAAAAATCCTGACAAAGTTATATAGATGACTTAGATGAGTGCTAGTGGGAAGAGAAGATAATTATATCTGATATAATTTATTAACATATTGATTATCCATTAAGAATATTTTGAGGTGATCAAGTTCACACATAGTTTTCTATCCAACAGAGAACTGTAAATTTTATAAAAGCCATTTATTCGGAAATCTTACCGGGTTTGAAACATGTCCCCATTGATCAACCACTAGCTTAAACATCAACAAGATTAATAGGAATTTGACGTCATAGATGGAAGAAATTTAGTTGGACCAAAAATTGTCACAGTAAATCTAACAAGGACTTTTCGTATAACACAAAAAAACATGCACAAGGCTTTGTTATGGTAAATATGTATATGATAGTTTTGATCTGAAACTGCAACCTTAGGATTGATTCTAATGAGGGTTTAGTTGCTTCAACAAATAAACAACTCGGTAGTCACAAAGCCTAGATCCTTATTCTTCAAAAACAGAAAAGAAAAGAAAAAAATAGTGAATTTAGGCACAACATATGATTCACCCTTTTGCACTTCAGAAAAAATAACAGAAGCACCAAAATTAAATATCATAACAAAGAAAAAGATTTTAGAGCACATAAATAATAAAACAAAGCCAATCATTCAGCAATACCTTCGTAAAGCAACCATCACAGAAAAGAGGGCTCTCAAAGTAGATGCTCCATTTTGCAGGTTTGTTGATTGTTCACGATATTCTTTTAAACTGGGTACTTTGGAAGTAATATAGTCACCAAAATTCATATGCTTTGGGGGGTGATCTGCATAAATATCAAAGCATGGTAAAATTATCAGATTATTTTGTCCAAATATCATCATGATTGTCAGATAAAAGTGAAAATATTACAAAAATACCACAAAGCTGTGCAACTTACAGCCAGATAGGTTTTCAGTAACTTTGCTAACAACATACACGGTCTTCTGCTTGGGGACTTTGGATAACTGAAAGAGGTCATCAGCAAAAATAAGTTGTCTTTTTCTTCTGGGTTCAACTGGATTTAGCTGCAGTAGAACATGTCCAACACGATGCAGAGTAGATGGATCCCGGGCAAACCATCCTAAAAGATTTCAGTGGATACAAAAATAAATTGTCAAGAAAGTTTTCAAGATCTTCAAAAACAACTGCGCAGAAAACCATGACAATATTTATACCCAACACACACACACGCATGTTAGAAAATCATATAAACATTTTTCCTTCTCACTGAGGGATGCCGTCCAAGCCAAAGCACAACCCCGAGTTACAGGTTACTCTTCGAGTAAAAGATTGCTAGTTTCCATACATTTTTTTAGTAATCCAAGACATACCACCAGCATTCTACATTATTCTAGACAACAGAAGTAGACGCGTAGTATGAAAAACTTAAACAGAGAGAATTGCATGATTACTTAGATTTTGGGGAATTCATATAACATCTTAACAGCACTATGTAACTATTGAGCATACCAACAGTGTCTAGACTTTGTGAATTAGGCAGAACTCCAATAGTAGATGCAGCACCATGAGATGGTCGGAATCCAAGGATACCACAAAAGGCCGCTGGAATTCTCACACATCCACAGGTATCAGTACCTACAACATTTACAGTGACTTAAATGATTACAAGACAGTAATAAAAAAGATGAGTTAGCATTTACAAATATATCCATACAACTCAACTTACCAAGAGCAAAATCGACAAGCTCGGCTGCAACAGCCACGGCTGAACCACTAGAAGAACCTCCAGGAATACACGATGGCATTTGTGGATTGGTAGCGGTTCCGTAATGCCCATTCTTCCAAGTAATCCTAATATAATATCCAAGACAATCACATAAATGAAAGGTTAATCTTTTATTAAGTAGAGAGAAAGCGAAGGCTTACCCAAAGGCCAATTCATCCATGACAGTTTTGCCAACACAAGTAGCCCCATTCTTTAGCAGAGAAGTTACTACTACAGCTGTCGTCCCAGAAGCTTCATGCGAGCTCTCCCAATCCGGATTTCCAAAACCCGTCACATATCCCTTCAATTCAAATCTGTCAAGTGCACAAAAGATTAAATCAACCCGATAGATGTGTCTATCTGTGCATATATATATGCATATCTATCCATTCCAATCTATAATTTTCCAATTACTTAGGTATCACTATCATCTAATGGGATATTTCCAAAGCTACTTCTGGTTCAGAACAACACCTCCCACTATTACTCTCCAAAATCATGACTTCCAAGCCAAAGTCTACCTTCTTGGCCACATGTAGGCACCTTTGTTTTATAAGCATTTCCGAAATGTGATCTCATTGCTTCACAAAACAAAACCTGCTCAAATTTTCACTCGCAACAATGCAAGAAAAAAAAAAAAAAACATTTTTGCCCATTGTCAAGCCAAGCCAAGCCAAGCTGCCACACCCTCTCTCACCACCCAAAACCTTAACTTCTCATTCCCCCCCTTCACAAAGAACCAAACTTTCTACGAACCCATTACAAAAAACACAAAAATAGCCAAAACCCAACAAAACAAGAATACAAGCGCTACGACACATAGATGCATCTGTGTGTGTGCATATATATGCATACCTATCCATTCCAACCTATAAGTACCATCTAAAGGGATATTTCCAAAACTACTTCTGGTTCAGAAACAACACCTCCCACTATTACACTCCAAAATAGCCAAAGTCTACCTTCTTGGCCACATGTAGGCACCTTTGTTTTATAAACATTTCAGAAATGTGATCTCATTGCTTCACAAAGCAAAACCTGCTCAAATTTTCACTCACAACAATTCAAAAAAAGAAGAAAAAAAATCATTTTCAAAATACAAATCATTTTTGCCCATTGCCAAGCCAAGCTGCCACTCCATCTCTCACCAACCAAAACCTGAACTTCTCATTTCCCTTCCTCTTCACAATGAACCAAACTTTCTACGAACCCATTACAAAAAACACAAAAATAGCCAAAACCCAAAAATACAAGAATACTAGAGCGATGACACATACATGTCTTTGATGGCAAAAGTCAAGTCGGCAAGTGGCTGCCTCGCGGCAGGGGGTGGCGGCTGAGGGAAGGGAAGCAGCTCGAGCCGCTCCACGAACGCCCCAAAATCCTCTCTCCGAGACGATTTCGCTCTCCGTCTCTGGGTCTCCGCCAGAACCAGGACCCCGGCGACACCGACGCCGATCACGATCCAGAACTTGGGGCTCGAAGCACTCTCCTTGAGAACATTCAGTGCTTTTGACATGATCGGAGTCAAGAAATTAGATTCTTGATTGAATTTGCTGTGAAATGGTTTCGGAGGAGAAGAAGGGTTTAACGAGGGTTTTGGTGCGATCAGCTGCGAGAGGAAAGGCAGAAACTGGCGCCGCCGCTATTATGCGCGTGAGGTTGACGTTAAGGACGTGAAGGAAAAGTCAGAAGTTCAAGAATGTGGCACGTGGATCCATTTGGTTCGTCTTGGAGACTCACTTGTATTCTCGTACAAATTACGAAAAATATCAAATAAAGAAAATATGTTTTTTTTTTATAAACAGTATCAAAAATAGAGATGTTCCAAATGGTGTGCAAGAAACAAATGAGTAAATTTATCTACTCTAAAACTCTTTACCAGCTTAACGGTCGACCATTTTTTAAGAGACAAAAATAGACATTGTAAGTCGGCAAAACTGAAGAAATACCAATTTTTATAGTGCTCAAACTAACCCCAAACCGGCTAAGGGATACCAACCGATCCCTCAGCGAGACACAAACCCAACACCAAACCATCTGCAACTCCTTCGAACAAAAGACCTAAACCACCATCTTCCTTTGAACCACAAAAGTGCCTTCCGAATTGTCATCAACTGCTACCCGCTACCTTGGAGAGATAACTCTAACCTTAGCCTTTTATTCTTTTAATTCCTTCTAATAGCAAATTTTGATGCAAGAAAATAACAAGATGGACAAGCAAATTGCTTCCACAACAATTTCAGATTGATAAGAAGCAAAATTCCAGGAATTTCTGCAGTAATCTTCCACAAATCCTTGGCCAGCAATGCCACAAAGTGAACATATTTATCTTGGCAAGCAACAATTGAATAACGAATACATGGCATTATAAATCATAGTCGTCTCCACGGCTTCGAAGAAGTTAGAATGCAAATAAACAACGGAGAGGAAAAACTTATGATATGAATCTATACATAGAAGATAAGACATCAAAGCAATATCAAACCGCACAACCTAACTGCAAGAACTTTTAAATTTTACAGGAGGGATAGCTGAGGAGAGGAGCAATTTCCAGACTTTCGCGGGGTTCAATGAGATTTCCGTGTTAGCCTGTGTAGAATCGCATCCCCGCCACAGAAACCACCCCTGATATACAAATTTCCGTAGTATTGTATTTTATTATTTCCGGCTCCATTTTACCCCTTGAAGCGAACGACGATGCAGGAGATATCGTCCTTGCTAACCCTGTGCAATGCCTCGGCTGATAGTAGCTTCGCTGCTTTCTGAGGGTCCTTTGTCTTTCTTGCAATATCAACTGCTTCTTGGTTGGACATGACCTGAAGTAATTCAATAACAAGAGGACCAATCAAATTAGAACACGTCATTAAACTCATGCCATATTTTCATTGGTTTCGCTTGGCTTAAACCATAAAATTCATGGCTTAAATTCATTTTTATCCTATGTTTGTGTGTGTAGAGAGAGAGAGAGAGCACCTTCCATACACCGTCACTTGCAAGGATGAGAAGATCAGTATCTGCGTCGATATCAGCATTTCGTACATCAGGATCAGAACGCAAGTGTGATTTGAGGTTCTTATCTCCAAAAGCACGTGACACTGCCAGCTGGCCATTCACTCTAGCAACATCACCTAATACAAGTAGAATATGCATTAAGCATCATGCTTAAAATAGACACTCGTAGCACAAAATAAACTCCGGTACACTGACAGCCCTGATGATTCAGAAGTGAATACTTGTAACTGAAGGTAATTATGTCCCACACAAAGAAGTTAGTTCTGAGGTTCTTATATATATGGTTAGAGCTGGCAATTTGTGTCAGAACACACCACACCACACGAAGTTAGCATGTTTGGGCTCACCCATTTTGTAATCGTGTCATGTTGGTGTTTGGCCTCCAAAACACGCACACGATAAATTAGTCGTGTTGTGATGCATGACATGCCCAACACGCACACTTAAGGATATAATTGTAAATTAATCTTAATAACGTGCCAAACGTGTTGTTCTATCGTACAAAACATGTTGGGTCGTGTTTGTGTCAATCATGTCATGTCAATACGGCCTATTTACTTATTGTGTTAAACGTGCAGCACACAAACAAACTTCAGCACGACACGACACACTCACATGAATTGCCAGCTCTGTATATGGTCCTAGTGACATCAAAGCATGTAAATGATAAATTAAGAATAGATAGAGTTCTAGCTTCCTTTTCCTGAAATCAAAGTGACAACATAAAGATCTATACACATACCTGGCATGTTTGAGACAAAGCCACCTTTGTTCTCAATGATGCCTCGTTCAGTGTTGGGCTCATGATCAGTACTCATCTGTATCGCCTTCCCTCTCTTTGACAGAACTGCCCGTGAATCACCAACATTGGCTACCCATAGCTTCCGGCCATTTATCAGAATTGCGGTGACAGCTGTGGATCCACCTCGTCCCAAGTCAGGACTATGTGAGAGAATTGCTTGGTCCGTTGATTCATATGCTTTAGAAATGGACCTGTTTGGATCAGTCCAAAACTCCTCCTGGAATTGTTTACACAACATGACGTCAAACTTTCTGACATGACATTTTAAAGGAATTATAACAGAAAACAATGCAGACACATAACAAATCATCTCAAATTAACACGTACTTCCTTTAAGATGTTGGTAAATAAATGCTTTTGCAGATAGGCAGGTACAGTATCTCCAAGATGCCCGTCATATATGGCAAAAAGTCCAAGCTCGTGCCCTTTTGACTGAACAAACTTTGCAACATGATAATCCTCCATTGGATGATTTGCTTTCCCTTTCACTAGGCTAAAGCCATACTTGATTGGGCCTTGATGGCTCTTCCCCTTGCCAGAGCTACATGAGGAGCGTTTACCTACAATCTAAAGGAAAGAAAATGTTATATTCCAAAAGAATCAAGCACGACTCATTAGGAATAGGATTTGAACAAAATGCATAAAATATGAAATTCAACATATTGTGTTTCTAGTTTATTAACAGAATCAGAAAATAAAATTTGAGCTTCAAATCAGAATAGATGCTCTAAGAAAAAAAATTCTAAAATGAAGAATCAGAATCCAATCAGGCAGTGTACCAATTATTGATATCAGTTTTAGCAAACTGACAAAATCCACCAATCAAACAGCAAAAGAAAAAAAAATGATCTTGAATTGAAGTTAACTTTCCCATTGTTACAGTAAAAGATGGACTCGTGCGACTTAAAATCCTATCAGGCTGGATTGGCAAGTGGTGACATTGCATCTTGCATCTAGTAAGTTTAACATCTAGAATATTTCACTCATCTCAAATTCACTGTAAAACCTATGATAAAGGCCCTTGCTGAACAAATAAATAAGGTTGCGTTTGGGAACATGAATTTGATTTGAAATGCGTCATTTGAAATTCGAGATTTGAAATATTGTATTTCAAATACAAATATAATGTTTGGACAAGCATATAATTTCAAATGACAAGATAAAAGTTCCCAAATCCAAATCCAAATTCTTGGAGTTCCCAAACACCTCATTTGGCTCAAATCCAGCATTTCAAATGAAATACTGGTTTCCAAACACAACATAAGCTTAATTTGAATATAAGAAAATACTTGGACGAGGAAGAGCTAGGCCCCACACCTGTTTTTTACCCTTTCCTTTCTTCTCTTATCCATCTCTCTTTTGTATGTTGAAAAGAATTAGGCATGCCTCTTCGGCCATGTCCTCCCCTCTTTAGTTAAGAAGCTAGGAATAACGTCTTACCACCCTCCAGTGTTATTTTTTCTTCCATCTCTATTTCTTCCTATCCATTTCTCTTTCTTTATCACCATAATGCAAAAATTAGAAATGAAAATACACATCCTGCCTAGTATGTTCTTGTTTCCAAGGAACACCCCATGATCCTCAATTTAGAGCTAGCAATTTGTGTTGTAACACGACACTTGACACGAACACAACACAAAATTAGCGTGTTTGGGCTCACACATTTTGCAATCGCATCGTGTTCTTGTTAGGTTGTGCAACACATAGTCAACCTTCAGCACACACAAACACGACATGCACACACAAACTGCCCTCTCTAATCCTCATTCCTCCATTAGGCTCCATTGGTAATGATAAGGTTATATTGAATTGTTTCAATAGGAAACAAAAGCCATACTCAATCTTTAAAAAGAGTGGCACAACCCAATATTCGTGAACAATATTGCCAAGTGTGCAAAGTGGAAAGCTAATATACTCAATCTATTTCCTCATAGCAAAATCCCTTAAGTATGGAGTTGCTTCTCAGTCTCAAATAAGTACAAAATGATAGCCATTGTACCGGTCTTCATTGATGGAAATGGACCACATGGTCGTTTTACAAACCCTTTTGAGGATCTACAACACCGGAAAGGCTGAATACACTTAAATGCACATCATGAATCCTTCACCCAGTATTATTTTTCAATAAAAATAAGCACAAATTAACCCTCCCTGTATCGAACCAAAAGACACTACGATCATAACGGCAAAATATGAGGGCCCAAATGAGCAGCAGCTAAATCTCGAGAAAGTCAATCAATTGCTGCAACCAAGGCACCAGCACCATATAAAGCAGCTTACATCACAAATTAGTAAACCATGTCAATCCAAGTAAAACCCTCTACTATTCTTATACCAATTATTAGTCAACTAGATCAAATCCATTTCCATAATCTCATAATGAACAGAAGAAGAAAAATAGACACTAAAAAGGGTAAACATACAAAAGGTAAACATATATGCTCACCTGAGAACACAGAGAATTGAAGCAACATAGATTATCCATATAATTCAGCTCCAACTCTCACCACCACCTCCTTCTTCTTCTTCTTCTTCTTCCACCACTACTCAGCATCTACCTCTGCAGCCGATCAGAATCTCAAATTTCACCAAAACCCACCTCGAAAATTCAAAACTGTCCCTGAAATTCAACAACTTTCAACACCAAATCCAAATTCCAGACCAACCCACTTAAAAAAAATCCCCAAAACCCCACCAAAGCTCAACAAACCACAAAAATAAACAGGAATCATGAGATGGGTACCTCGGAACTGAGCTTGGCGATCCACCAAAATGCAAAATTTCAACGAAAAGACTTGAACTTTCGATCCTTGAGTCGTCTGTCAATATAAATACAATCAGTGGGGTACAGAGAACGTGTAGATTTTTATGAAGGCATGAATAGAGGAAGGAATGGTCGAAGGTTTAACCGTTTTGGGAGAGAGAGAGAGTGTTTGATGGGGCAAAGAAGAGTGAGAGAGGATGCCAAAAGGCAGAGCTTGCCCTTGTTGACTTCGCTATTTGTGTCTTCTTTGTTTGTTTTTACTGTCACTGTTTGTTTGACTATTTCAGTGTTTCTCTATGAGCTGTTTCTCTGTTTTTCTCACTGTAGGGGCCATAGATTCTATTTACAGCTCACACAGGAATTTTTCTTTTTGTTCTCAAATTTATGGCAGTTTTACCATTTTGATGTACTATAATCAATTAGTTAAAAGTTGACCAAAGTGAAATTGACACTTGTTTGAGCAAAAAAGATAAAAATAACTAACTTTAATTTTGTGAGAGAGCTTTCTTTTTCTTTTTTTCAAAACGGGGAGAGTCGCTCAAGTGGACGGTCATTTTTTATGCATACGAGAGAATATTTTTAAACATCTAATACTTATTATAAAATAGAAAATAAAATTTAGAATTATTGTCGGTTTAAAGTTACATTTACCTATTAATGTTGGGTTTAAAGACTCGATAAGTCCCCATTTATCAAAAACTCGTCAGTCAGTCCCTCAATAAAAAAACTCACTAACGTAGTTTTCATACAATTTAAAAATGTACTGTGTGGGTCCTGTCGTCCATCAAAATTAACGGATCAATTAAGTCTAGTGACGTGGCGCTGATATGGCGGTTTTTTTAAAGACTCGATAAGTCCCCATCTATCAGAAACTCGTCAGTCAGTCCCTCAATAAAAAAACTCACTAACGTAGTTTTCATACTATTTAAAAATGTACTGTGTGGGTCCTGTCGTCCATCAAAATTAACTGATCAATTAAGTCTAGTGACGTGGCGTTGATATGGCGGTTTTTATAGGTGGAGTTGACAAACATCTTCTCTCCACGGCAGGACCCACGCAGTTTGGGGACTGTGTTGGTGAGTTTTTTTGTTGAGGAATCTGGCTTCTGAGTTTCTGATAAATAGGAGACCTGCAAAGTATTTAAACGGTTAAACGTACCTTAGTGTTAATTTGAGCGTGTAAAAGCATATAACTGAAAAATAAGACTCAAGTGATCCCATGAGCATATAAGTCATGTCGCAGGCTCTATATACTTCTAAAAATTATGCGTGACATATTATTAAAAAAAAAAATAATAAGACATGAAAATGTGGTATAATCAAAATTTTAAGATTTAATTGTGTAAAATTACATGTATTTTTCGCATAACTTGTGGTTCACTTAATTACAAAATTATTTAGTTAATTTTCAAAGTTTAGGTATAGTTTGATAGAACTAATGTTATGTATTGGGTTAGTTTTATTTGAAGAACGTATAACATTTTTTTTAGTAAAAGAAAGCTTTCATTTATGATAACAAAAAAGTGCGTAAGTTTGGATACATCCATATTTCAAATAGGGAAATGTTTGGTACATGTGTAAGTATTACATGTGTAGTGCATGTGTCAAACGCGCGCCAATGAA
>JAYMTK010001779.1:0-15458 GCA_036897405.1 Pelargonium myrrhifolium | reverse complement strand
GGCAGAGTTGGTCGACGTGGCAGTGCCACCGTGGACGAGTCGTCCTACGTGGCGGTCAAAATCGGGAGTAGCAGGTTACTTGGACCAAATTCAAAAAAATTACAAGTCCAGAGTTGTTTTAAAATAGAAAATGGACCGAGAGTTAAACGCAAAAATCGACCAAATACAAAAGGTCCAAAAGTATTTAACCCTCGAAAGTTAGATTCAAATATTTAGTTGTTCCACAATTTACTTGTCTAATTATTTTGATTACAATGTTGTCAGGTTAATATAAAATATATTTTTAATGGTGTTAACCAATTAGGAGTGTTTTTTGTTTTTTTCCCGCGAAAGAAAGTACTAAATGAAGAGAACATTTTCATCCTTCAATTTCAATCTAATTTTATTTTAATCTCTATATTATGTTGCGTGCAATTCAAATCATATTCACTAATATGGCATTTAAAATTGATTATTATTTTTCATCTACAATTTAAATATTAGTTTGATTTGATGTTAAAGTATTTATACGGCTGATATTTACAAATATGGTATTTAAAATTATTTATTAATTTTAGTTTGTAATTTAAGTGTTAGTTTGATTTGAAATTTGATGTCAAGAAATGATATTATTCAATGATATGATGGTATTTCAATTAAAATTAGATTGGGAATGATGGCTTGTTGACGGTAATGTAGATGGAAGTTGGTGTAATTGGGGTTGGATTTAGGTTTATCTGTGTTTAGAAGATGAACTAATAGGTTTGCTCTCTAATCTTATTTTGGAGCTGACCATCTAATAACAACTTGCCACGTCAGTCACGTGCAACCACGTGAGCTCATACCACACTTGCGTGGCGGACTCAGTGGACAAATCCAATTTGTAGTTGTTTGGAAACTGGTACACACTACACACCAAATCATACTGATTCATCAACAAAACTCAGTTTCATTTCACTTTCTGCTGACATGTTTGATGTTCATTTTGTATAGTAAATTCAATCTTGAACACTTGTTTTTCTTCAAATTTGGACAATAAAAGTTGGTAAGAAAGCACAGTGAACATCATGTGGTTTTATATTTCAAGACCGAACTACACTCACCCACCAAATTAAGAGTCAACTACAACTGAAAACATCCTTTTGTTAAACTAAATCAAACTTCTTTTCTAATGTTCATAAGATCGATCATATTTTAAGTCATTCGAAAATAATGTCACAAATTGGGTACGAGTGGACGGACCAACCCGTCCACCCAGCCTGCCAACCTTAATTGCAATATTAGGAAAATACCTAAATCACTCTAGAGTGAAATTTTGGCAGCAGAAAAAGGAAAGAAATGAAAAAAGCAGCTTCTAGTTATAGGATAATAACACAAATTCTGATTTAATTAAACAAATGTACACGTAATTTGTTTCAATCGTTACATTTCAAACTATGATACATCACTATCACTGCAGAAAACGTTACACAGCTCGTCGCGAAGCAAAACTCAGGTCTCACTACAAATAATTTGTGGAACTCTAATCACTATTTTTTGATGAGAAAGTGGTATGTGTTTTCTTATTAATTTCCTTGAACTATGATGAAAAGTTTTTTTGAAAGCACCAAGAATAAATAATGACAAATGTTGGGGTCCAATTTCAAAGACAATAGGCCTATGCTCTTCCCTTCCTCTTGTCATCCAATGCCTGTTCCAAGTGAATGGTTCCCCCAAATACAAGGGTCAGATTCTCATTTTCCACTTCGTCAAATGTCATCAAATTTATAAATAAGAGATTAAAAACAGAGACAGATTCCAAACGAATGAATGCTAAAGAATTGCAGTGTTCGTTATATTGGAGAAAAAAAAATTCTCTATTACCCATTGAAAACATAGCAGTCTCCAAATTTATCCTATCCTCTACCCGGGGCTTTCTCTTAACATTATTTTTTCCTCCAAAACATTCCAATAGGGAATTACATTATACAACAATGAGAAATCATTTCAAGAAACAAGATCACATATTAAGAATTTTGGCGATAATTCATATAGATATAGTTAATAAAATCATATTGATAAGCATGAAAGGAGATTTGAAATCAAAAAAATCTCTGTTCAACTAAAAGTGAGCCGACTGTTATTTCCAAGCTGTTTCAACAGTATTGGGTCTTGGGAAACTGGAAGGAAATGAAGTAGGATGAAAACCATAACTAGAGACAGTTCCCTCTTCTAAGAACTTGTATCCAACACGCTACATTTTCTTCAACTTTTAAAATATAAGGCAGAGCTTTTCAAGGAAAAACTGATTTCTTGATGTTGATGATATAGTTCTTATTAGAATTAGATTAGAACTAACAATAGTCAATAGATATAGTTAGAGTTAGATTGGGATTAGGTTCCAATTTATTATTGTTTATCAACTAGGAATAGGACTCTATAGTTAGAACTACATCTTCAACACTATCAAGATTTTTCCTCCTACATTTCTTCCCACCAATGTTCTAAAGCCCAAACAGAATGCAAGCAATAACATTCTACTGAGAGGTCAGTTAAAGGTTTTAACCTAAGTGATGTTTGGAGCTTCACACCTAGACAAAGCTGTGCAGAGATTTTAACTAGGTATCTTCTAATGAATTTGCATAAACATATATATATATATATATTTGCTAAACACCTCCTTCGTGCAACAACATGTTGACAAGATGGAACTATAATGATTGAAAATTACAACATTTAGCACAATAAAGAATACCTTGCTTTGGAACAATCTCATGGTTAACACGAGAGTATCACGTACTCTACAAAAGAAAAGTGAATAGCATAATATTAGATAGCAAGCGGCAAAAAAAAAAAGCCCGCAGCATGTTTCAAATAAATAATATAATTCACTTTAACGAAAGCAAATCATCTTCTTTTTTTAAAGAGCATGTCAATTATATTAGTATAAATCAATCATTTCAAAGATTCATTTTCCTAATTTCAAGACTAACTGTTACTGCATAATACAGAAAGGTTAAAGAAAATACGACTGCATAGATCCAGTGCCTACTCATTCACACCATTACTCCAAGTAAAACATTTCATAAACATGAAATGTTGGTAACTCTTGAGCTTTTATGGTACTAGCTGAACTGGATATGAGCATTTATATCAGTAAAAGAAACCCACTGCTCAAATACTTTTGTTATTCTCTAAACCCTTTTTCAAGGTGGTAAAACAAAGAACTGACCCAACTATGAACCATGCTGTGACTATCAATATAATTAAACGCTAAAATGAAACACCATGAATGGACATCCTTTTCCTTGAACCTCCTCTTAGCGAACATATTGATGCAAATGTTCACAACTTATAGTTTTGCTTTTTACCTTTCTTTTTTACTTTTTTGTGGGAGGGGGGAGGAGGGATATCAAGCTCAAGTCCAAACCTACTTTGCTACCATGTTAAAATTTACGCCAACATAAAAACTAAAGCAGTTAGATCTGAGGGTCCCGACTACTTTATTTAGTGGTCTCAAACTCCACACTTTCAATGTGAGATATTCTGTTTTACGTAAATTTATACTCCGTTTGAATTCTTGAATTTCATTAGAAACTCTAAATTTGAGCGAAATATGATGTTTAAATACTCAAAGAAATTGGATTTGGATTTGACTCAAATCAAGAGGATTGAAAACATCCTTGTCATTTGAAACTATATGCTTTCCCAAACATTATATTTATATTTGAAATACAACATTTCAAACACAAATACAATGTTTGGAAAATCATAGAATTTAAAATGATAAGGTAAGAGTTCCCATTTGAAACCGCGTGTTCTAGGTATATTTTGAATGGTATTGGATTTCAGCCAAATACAAATCCAAATTTCAAGGTTTTCCAAACACGTGATTGACTCAAGTCAAGCATTTCAAATGAAATGTCAGTTCCCAAACACAGCATTAGGTTATTTGAAAGCACACAAATCTTTGAATGTTATATTAAGATTAGGCATTGTAAGCCTCGAGAAATATCAGAAGTTTACAAGGAAATGGAAACCCAACATATCTATATCAAATCAGTAAATAGCGAGACCTAGCACAAGAGACTCCCCACCACTGTGGTGTCTCAATAAGGTCATTTGGGTACGCAATATTACCCCTGCTTTCGCATAAAGGTTGTTTCCCTTACTTGAAGTTATTGGCAGCAACTTTACCATTGAAAGCTCACTCTCTAAATCTATCAATTCAGTGCAGAATAAAAATTACAAAGTGAAGTTATAGTATTACCTAACATCATATGTGCTAAAAGGACGAGAAGATCCATCAGAGGATGTTAAAACAAATTGTGTTGAGAATCCACAAGGAATTTTGATCTGCAACATCAATATATAAGATAGAAATCATATACAAATTACAGGGTTTCTAATAACAAACCAAAAAT
This sequence comes from Pelargonium myrrhifolium, assembly GCA_036897405.1. NCBI lineage: Eukaryota > Viridiplantae > Streptophyta > Magnoliopsida > Geraniales > Geraniaceae > Pelargonium > Pelargonium myrrhifolium. The sequence goes on along the minus strand of JAYMTK010001779.1, from coordinate 11,076 downwards.
GAAGATGCATTTATAAGTTTGGTAGAATTAAGAAAAATGTTAGTGAAATTAGAAAATATATAAATATTTAAGTTAAATGCTAGTCCTCATTTGTTTCCTATTGTTAGCCTAAATCTCCTATAAAAATGGGTCTCTCCTATAGTCCTGTACTTATTAACACAATTCAGTCATATCAATTTCTCTTACTCCCTCCGTCCCAAAATGAGTATCCTCCTTTCTATTTTGAGAATAATTAAGGAGAATTTAGTTAGAGTTCTACAATTACCTTTGAATCCCCATAAGCATGTGTTCTAACACACTAAATGGATACTAACTAACTTATTATAAGGGTGTTACTGGTAATTCATGCTCTAACTAATTCCTTAAAAGGAAAAAGGACACTTATTTTGGGACAAAAATACAAAACAAACAAGACACTCATTTTGGGATGGAGGGAGTATTTTCTAACATGGTATCAAAGCCTTATCGATTATCTATTTTGAGTTTTTTGAAATATCCGCAATTCCAGCGGTAGCCTTAGGCTACTTGCCCACCAATAAATTATTTTCTTCTATAATTTCAATAACTTATTCTTAAATATACAAATAAATCATGTTAGCTTGTGTGGGAAGCATCTAATAAACAACTCCAAGTACTTTCTCTTTCTTTTCTTTATGTTAAGCAACTTTCATGCTAGCAACAAATCTAAAGTTTAGATTTTGGTGGAGAGTAAATTAAGGTTGCTAGAGATGGGGCAATTTTCTTGTTTTCTTTGTCAATTTTTAGAAACACCCTGGTGCCTTGCCAGTGAACCTTAAACGACTTCTTTTAATATTAATTTTCATTCTAGTGACATCAACAAGGCCGTCTTCTTCTCCAACGACCTAATCTTGATGTTAGTTGACATTATAGTGACATCAACATTGTCGTCTTCTTATCGCCGGCCCTAACCGAGTGTGCCCTCCGTCGATAGCCATGTTTTGCAACGATCTATCATTAAAACCAACTTCAACAGCCGCTTAATGCTACCGAAAGTCCTAAGGAAAAATAAAAAGAAAAAATTCAAACTCTCGCATTGATTTGGTTTAGAAGCTCCAGGTAGTGTGAAGATGTAATTATAAGTTCGGAAGAATTATAAAAAATGTTAGTGAAATTAAGAAATATATTGCTATTAAGAATACTTAGGTTAAATACAAGTCCTAGTTTATAAACTATTGTTAAACTAAATCTCCTAGATAAAAGAATCTTTCTTGTGCTTATAAACACAATTCAATCACATCTATTTTTGTTATTTTCTAACAAAAACCATATATGATGCTTATATCTTGATTCAAATATTTTCTACTAGCGTTATTAATGTACAATATCAAATGTATCACTACTGTTAAATTTGAAGGAAAACGATAGTACATATTTTATTCAACTATACCTGCAACCTATTTGTGCAAGAAGGGCTAATCTATACAAGGAAAAAAATAATTTTTAATTACCCTAATATACAATAATCAATCAAGAATTGATTACAAGCTGTACAGATCTTAACACCCTCTCTCAAGCCAGAGCATGTAAACCAATTCAATGCATTATTATTATTATTATTATTATTTATGTTTTTAAACTACTGATAGCATTTAGCGGTGGTTTGAGGCAATTGCAGTGACAATTAGCTGCAAAATTTGGTGGTATAAATCACTTATTGTCTGACCACAATTGTGTCAACGGGAGAGATAACCCTTGCCATATAGAGAGATTGGAGAGGCTGCCAGTCACTATGACCAAGCTAATGGCAAAGATTGGCGGAGGGCACACTCAGGTAGGACTGACGAGAAAGAAACGACCATGCTGGTGTCACTAACACAATAGTTAACAGCAGAAAGAAGTCGTCATAGATTCTCCAGGAAGGTCAAATCAAAACAAACCAAAATTTGCTCTATCACTATTAGCCTTAACTTTGCTCCCTATAGAAATCTAACCTTGAAAGAATAGATTTGTTGCTAACATGAAAGTTGATCAAGCAAAGAAAAGGATAGGGTCTATTTATGAGATACTCCCCCTCACATGCAAATATGATCATTTGCATGTGTAGGAATGATACAAGGAAAAGCAAAGAAAGATTAGAAAAAAATAAAAAAAAATTATCAAATCTTGAAGAAAGAAAAGATTATTGAAAATCTTAAAAAATAGAAAATTTATTGGACGGGCAAGCAACCGCAGAAGTTTCAAAAGACTCAACGAAATCAAGAGGCTCTGATATCAAGTTAAGTTTGAAAGAGAAAAACTGGATATATTTTACTTAACGAACCAGCAGCCTATTTATATAAAGAGGGCTAATCTATACAAGAAAAGAAAATCAATTCTTAATTTATAGTTACCCTAATGTACAAAGATTTCTAACAATCAGCAATCAATGATCGATTACAAGTTGTACTTGTACATATCTTAACAGCTCATATGATGCTACCTTCCTTACCGGTCGGTACTCAACGAAGTTGATTTACAAGGTTCATATACAATTAACGCATTCAAACTAACATCATTTTCAAAGGTCAAGAACATACCGATAACTCCTTCGAGAACTTCTCTGAAACTACCACAGCCTCCGGTTCATTGATCCTGATTTGATAGCTCGACCTTCTCAAAGTAAGAGTTGTAGGCTCCCAATTATCAGAAGAATCCATCTGTAACAAGAAGAGGGGTAAATAGGTTGTAAAAGTGTTTCACATGGCATTCAAAGCCATAAAGTCGATTTCAAAATAATTTGAATACTTTACCCTTCCCTTTTTCTCACTAGAATATATAATAATTCCATGCCTTCTGCCATTCTTAGATTTGAATACTCAGACCCCAAGTATTATTACAGTAAAAATAAAAGGTGATTTTTGAAGTCAGACCCTCATCAATAGACGGGTTGCTTCTGCAAGTTAATAAATAATATGGGTCTCTCCACTCGTTGCCAATAGGTTGAGTTGGAAATCAACACATGGTAACACGGCAGGTTTAGTTCTAGACAAAGCTTGGTTGTTTTATCCGGCCTGTGAAAAGGGGGGAGTTGAAATAGTTCCACATCACATACATGTGTGGATCAATTCTAGTTAATTAAGTACTATGGGTCTCTCCACTCATTGCCAATAGCTTTAGTTCCCTAAATGTTTTTGCCATGTAATCATACTCTAATTAGATCCAATGCAAATTGAGCAGTACATTTGCCCAAACACTAAAACTGAATCATTTAATGTAAGCAGTGCAAGAAATTATTAGGGTAGCATGAAAACATTGACAATGTAGCAGTTAACTAAAAGTACTTAATAGTTAATAATTTATCAATATACTTATTTTAAGATTGTACCGAGTAAAAAAGTATAGCAATGTTTGACTGCATTCATGTATTCTATAATCAATTTAATTGTACAATTATGATTTCATTAATAATTTTTCAATTCAAAATATTGTTTGAATGCATAAGAGAAATGAAAAGTCACCCAGAGAAACAATAGGAAATGAACAGCAGTTTTTCCCAAAATATGTTGAAATACATAAATAGGTAGCTGTGACTGGAACTGGATACAATTACTGTCTTTTGGTTCAATGTTCTTTTCATCACGGTCAACCCAATAAATAAGTTTTTACTGACATTTAAGAGCCATTGGAAAGAATACCTATGTCGGAGTATCCTCCTCAATGACATTAACTTTCAATCAGAATATGTGAATTCCACCATGCACCATTTATATTTTATCCTATAAATAGCAATTTATATTGCATGTAGAGGTGGCTGTCATGTACTACATTTAGCAAAGAAGATGACAGAGTATAAGCTGAGTAAACATATGAGAAAAACTATGAAATTAAAGCAAACCTACCAGCAACAGAACACTAAATGTAGCTTGACCTCTAGAAATATATGTATCGATCTCCAGTTGCATATTTTGGTCTGCAAAGTAGATAATTAGTGAAGTGCACAAAGTAAGCATTTAAGGTGAAAAGGTCGAAGGCATTTAAGGAATATCTGCACTTCAAATAAAAATGATGCCAGATTGTAGCTGACTTTTTATCACATCCAATTTTAAGAAAAAGTAATACTTATAATCTCTTTAATCACTGAACGCCTGAAATTGTCAACTGAATCCCTAAAATACTACTAATCATATTCTATGCATATTTACTAGTTTATAGGTATCATCTGGTTCCTCATATTTCCTAGTTTTTAGGTGTCATATGGTTTCTCTTTTCCAGATAAACTTAGGGTAGGGAACTTGTTCTACACCTATGACATATCAAGGATATACATAAAGTAGCACAAAATCTTTACTGTTCAATTTATATCGCCAACATATACAAACGAGGACCCAAAGTGTGAACTTTTAGTGCACAAGATCACATTTTTACACTACTACTAAATACAACGTAACTGATATTCGACAAAACAATCAGTAGGTTTCATAATACAAGATCAGCAATAAATACACTTACCACATCTTATTTTGTTTTGATCGTTAGCAAAAAGCCTCACTAGTTCTCCCTGATAATAGTAATTAGCATACAATTAGAAAGAAAAACTCTCATGCATTATAATATACAAATATAAAATGCTCCACTAATTTAGACATCATGCAAGTTATAAAAATAAATAAATCAATAAATATCCTAAAATTAGAAACACATCATTCAAAACAAACGTGAAAATAGAAAAACTAGTGTATGGCCAAATTTGGATCCGTTATGATCTTCTTAGCACATATTCATCTAAAGATTGACTTTAACAACTTCAGCTCTGTGTCACCATACTATACAAATACACAGATGACATAAACTTTACAATAAAGCTGCTTTCAATTCTTCACACTAACATCTGGGTTCCTAATCAAGGTTACATATTCAACAGCCTGGATCCTCTATGGGCTTGGTGAATGGCTTTTTCTGACTCGACATACACCAAAAGACTAACGTATTAAATGGGTTTACTGTATCGCTATTCAGGCCAAGACCTTGCCAGCAGCAGTTGCCCAATGTGGAAGTCAAACAGATTCTACCACAATGAAGCCCATTAGAACAGGTATGTTACAACATCATTCTGTTTCTATGATAAACACGGCTATTAAAAGCGTAAGGCCAAAAGGATCTTAGGGCGTAGGCGCAATATGACAAAACATAATTCAGAAATAATGTTAACACAATAATTATGCATAGAAATTAATAATTAGCACAAAATGTTAACTAAAAACTTTTTTAGGCTATATAAAGTCAAAATATTTTATTTAAAACATTAATAATGCACGTCTCCACCAACACATAGAAAAAATATTCTTAATCTTAAGCTTAAGGAAATTTATAAATAAATAAAAACTAATAAATCTCATAATCATCAAGCATCACATAATCTGGCTCATAATTAGATTTTTCATTCTCAATTTCTGTTTCAACTTCTTGAAAATCATCTGTAATTGTGAAAGGAATAGACAACCTAGACCTAGAAGATGATGAAGCTTTTGCTCCTTGTTTTGAATGAGCATGCATTCTTCCTCTAGTAGGAAATTATGATGAATAGGTTCTTCAACTCCTCTAGAAAATAGTTCCACAAAATTCCTTTAATTTTTGGGTAATTCTTAATTTTGTTATTCTAAAATATATAGCACAGAAAAAGGCTTCATATGCCTGAGGCACACCTTTTTGTGCCTAGCATTTTTACCCTCAGCGCCATAAGGCGCATGCCTGAGGAACATCGCATGAATGTTGCCTGGCCTGACATTATATAACGCACAAGCCCCTGAGCCTCGAGTAAAGGGGAAACTTTAACTACTATGTTGATAAAAAGCTAATGAAAAGATGTTGGGGCCACCTGCAAATGAAGAGTATTCAGTTTCAAACCCACAGATTTAGTTTGTATGAAATCACGTGGTTTTGAAGATTTGAGCAACATATGGCCCTACATTGCAAAATTTACTGTATCTTGTTCGAGTTCAAGCCCGTATTATTCTAAATAATAGTCCTTGGTCATCTGGTTTAAATAATTTTTTAAAAATAAATAAATCTGTCATTGATATTAGGCATGTCACATTCATAAATCCAATCCCAATATCATATATAATGTGATTATCCCTTAAAAGGTAATCTATAACGTGACAAGTGGATGAATATTTGTTGAATCCAGAAAAGAATGGTAACAGTTCTCTGCAAATGATTCAGACAAGTTTTCAGAAGTTCAAGCCACATAAAAGCATAGCATAACAATGAAATTTACTTTACCTTCAATTAGTAAATGTACATCTAAAAACCCAAACAAGCCCAACTTCGCATTCAACTTCTTAACATAATGCACTTTATGTGATTGAATTTCTCTCTTTTTATGACACTGTGTATGTACTTATGCATACATTTAGGTTATATTATGTTCAAATAAAGTTCATAGAAAACCTGACGCCCTTGATCATCCATTGGTATACACTCAACAGCAATCAGCTTATCAACATCATCAGCTGTGACTACGTATTCTGGATGTGTGGCCCCTGAAAAAAGATCCCCAAAGAAAAAAGATTAAATGCGTAACCAAAAAATAGCTATAACATGACAAGAAGATTACCCAGCGAATCAAAATCATTTCAATATTACCTTCAATGTACTGCCTAGTTCCATCCTCAAGATGCCGAACCCACTTATACATAAACAAACATTATTCGTGCACAAAAGACTGAAGTATGATACAAGTGAAAATCCATGAAACTTGAGGAAATTTACCTGAAATATGCACAAAGAAGTCCCACGTACAGGATATCCGCACCCAAGAAGCTTCTCTCCAGGCGTAGCATCACCAATAATTTGAAAATTCTCTATGCCAGGACCATCTGTTTTGCAAGAAGCATAATTAGATACTGTTATAGGTCACAAAATTGCACTATAGAAAGATATGTATCACCTTCAGAAACAGAGGAAGCGGTATCATCATGAGTGATAGGAGGATTAAACAAGGAATTGTTGGTCATTTTTCCTGCTGTCACCTTCTCAACACCTATCTCAAATGAACTGCAGGGAATATGGGCAGCAAAATACATGTAAGAAGATACTAACACTGATAGAATAGGACTTCGTGATTTTTTTTTTTTTTTATGTTTTTTATTAGCACAGAAAACATCATGTTTTTAACTAAAAGCAACAAAGATCCATCTCACAATTGTAGTTAATGATGAAGATTTACATTGATATTGCAGTTTAAGTGCAAGAACCCATGTAAATTACATTAAGATGGCAAAGTAAGGATAACTATTGCTCAAATTTAGATAATGAAAGGATATTATGGGACAAATAAAAGAGGGGATGTCAACCGCTTTTGTAGGATGGAGTTTAAAAAGGAAAGACAGGTGAGCTTAAGAGACTAGAATCATATGCTGTTGGACATAAGACCTACATCCACAGCAGAAGATAATACATAGCATGTGCCATTCTCCTCAGTTCAATTATGTGCAGAGTAATTATAATCACGTCTATACAGCCATCTGGATACTATGAGATGATAATAGATTAGGTCATGTAATCCAAATTCTATACTGAAACATTTGTTAGCAACGTATCATATGCATATATATAGTCTGTCCAAGTTTGGAATCTGAAGTTATTCAGAAGCTATAAAAAACTAATTTAGGAACAGTTGGCATGAAGCTCATGATGATTTCCAAGAATTAGTTAGCTATATAAAAGCCACAAAATTTGAATGCACGTTATAGAATAAAATGAGTATTGACATTATCTGAAAATTCAGACCAATACAGAAATTTCAGGAATGATTGGAGTATACCAAATTAAAGTGTACATTAAAGTAATAGTTCTAACAAAATGCTAAATAAAGATGCAAACCTATCAGTATTGAATGACAGATCCTGTTGATTGCTGTTATTGAATAACTGGTTACCCCCTCCATTAAGCGTCAGAGTTTTCATGTCTGGCAGATCATTATTGTGCACATGTCTTGACATAACATCATTATTATGCATGTTTCTTGGCATAAAATCGTTATTATGCATATGTCTTGACACATTTTCTGTAGGTTCCAGACGCTTTTCATCTAGATAATGATTATAAGGAGAAAAGCCATGCTGGCCCTGTGTTGAGAAAAGAGAGTTTCAACACACACAAAAGGACAAACGAAAACAAGAAGAAATTTGATGACAATGTGACTAAGCCTAGTAGATGATAAGAAAAATAAAAACAATGAGATAGTACAAAAGTCAATTACATGCTAATAATACCGTGGTTCTATGAGGAGGTTGACCTTTCAAAATGCCAAAACCTAAGCTATCTTTATCATGAGATCCGCCCTCAACATGATTTCCGACCATAGATGTAATTTCTCTGATTCTATCCTGTGAAGAAGAAAAAAACATAAATGCATACATCTACTATAAAGTTTTACCATGTACGACCCCCAATAAGACCTAGAAAAGCTCCTCAATGTTGCAACAATTTAACAAAAAAATTACAAGTAGATATTTGTTTCTCATATGAAAAAATATAGAGAATAGAGAATCTAAACCATGTCAATTTTTGCTTAGGTTAAGACAAGTCAATCATAACATGACACCTCATTAAAATTTAATTCATACCCGCCTCAATGAGATTGTGGGAGCGGAGCGACCCGCTGGATCCATACTTTTTAATAAGGTGTTTAATTTTCATTGGTGGCTTAGATTCCTTGTTCTCAAAAATATATATTATAAGTGGACACTTTGAGAGAGAGAAAGAGAGCACAATTAAGATGCAAAATATAATATCATATAAGAGATTATTATAAGCATTTGTTCAATTTCTATGTAGCTCAGGCTCACTTAGACTATGTTATACGTTCGTGTATGATACTTGAATATCAAAGCTTATTATAAAATAATTATACTTGATTATCAAAAAAGGAAAGTAGACATTTATTCTGGACATCAATTTTAAGTGCATAAATTAACTCTTAAGTTGTTGTAACAAATTATTTAAATTGATGTTATTAAAAACTAATTATACTTAATTATCAAATAAGGTAAGTTAACAATTATTCTGGACATTAAGTTTAAGTATAGTGGACAGTTACTCTGAAACTGAGAGAATAAGTATTATAATGATTCACAACAATATTTAGAATTATATCCAATTTAGGCTTTGCTGAGTTAAGTTTAGTGTATTTGCCTAGAACTTTGGAAAGAAAAAGTTAAAAACAATCTTGAAGAGTAATACAACCTGAACATGCAATAGTAATACAACCTCCAAAGAATGAAGTTGAATATGACAGAGTATGACATGAGGACTTGGAAGCATTGTAATATATTGAATTTATAAACAGGAATGCTACACTACTTGTGAATCCAGGGAAAAGTAATCTACTATGAAGAAAACATAATTATTGTGAATTGTATATAATAGTATCAGCACATAATTAGAGATTGGAAGCTCACATGTGAAGTTCTAATCTTCCACTGCAACTCATCATGTAAATTCTGTGATAGTTAAAGAGAAGAAAAAAGGTAAGTACACAGCTCAAGACAACTATATATTTGACTGATAGCACAATATTGCTGCAACAAGCAATACACTCCTGACTACTAAAGGTATAAAGCATAATGCCTCGAGACATAAACATATGAATGAAAAGCAAAACTTTATCAAGTTTACATTGCAATCCTGACTAGTTCATTGCCCTAAGTAAAAGATCCTAACAGAGGAAACATAAGAATAGAAATATAGCAATCATCTATACCAAAGCCTTAAGGATATTGTATAGCCACAAAGCAGTAGGTTGGCCTGTGAATCTAAGACATGCAAACACCAAGTGCATAACATGAGGAACTTCATGTAAGTTAAACCCTAAATGCTCAGACTTCTCCACTACTTCAGTTCCTTGTTTGTTTCTTGAATCCATTCTTTTCTACCGCATGACTTATGTTGCATTTATTCCTTGAAACAGCTCCTCTATTGCAGAAGTTATAATGCTCATTTGGGACATCCCATAGTTTATTCATTCTTTTATTTATGTTCTAAACATCTACTAAGTAAATTTCATATCAATTACAGTGTTAGTTTGCCTTTGATGCTTCCATTATTCTATGTGATTGTCAAATTGGAAAAGCTCATTCTCATTGTATGAGCATATGCTATCTTAGTTCTGTGGGCAAGAGTATGTGCCCTTCATTGTCTTCTTCTAACTCAGACATTGTTATCATCTTGTGACATTTATAAAACTTCAGCATTTCACCAAGTCCATTATACACTGTGCACAATATGGTCATTGTATGATCAGCGATTCAGCAGCACATTTCGGGTTGCCGCTAACACACATGCATAGTGGGCCATCCTTTGACCAGCCACTTAAATCCACCAAACACTATGTTGTTAAAGATGATAATGTTGGGAATAGATCTATTGCACCCAGATGGTAACATATCAATGTACATAGCTGTATGGCACAAATCACGATACCTGCTGCCCTAATGTGTCCATGTCCTTAGACATTTTGTCTTTAAAATTTATTGCTCGTTGTGATGAAGTGAGGAAAATAGCAGGTTAGCAAGTGAATACTAGGCAACCATAAAATCATTATTCTATTAGCACACCAGCTGACCTATATGCCACATCACCAATTAAATTGCCACTCAAATACCTGAGTGCTATACAATGAAAATACCTTCACACTGTTTGATATAGCGGTTGCATTCAAGACACGAGGCCAAATACCATATTCGGCCAATAAACCAAGCATGGATGACATAAAGACATATCTATCATCTTCAGTATTCTGAAAAGGAAGCACAACATTAGGATCATGAATGTGAACAGAACATGTTTAGACAAAAGAACAAAAGAAAATACTGTATACAATGAGCATTAAGAGAAACAAAGATGATTGTGATCAATTGAGTATTTCAACACAACTGGAAATTTTCGGTCCACAAAAATGCAACAAGATTTTACAAGAGAATGGAGATATGATGCTTTTTAATTTAAATAACCATTTCCAGAAAATTTCACAAAACTTCAAATTTTCCCTTTCTTTCCAGATTTCTCCTTGCAAAGTCACAAAATACTCCATTCTCATTACAACATTTCAATACAGAGCTACAAACTGATGTT
>JAYMTK010001778.1:0-15461 GCA_036897405.1 Pelargonium myrrhifolium | reverse complement strand
CTTATGGGTTCTTGAGCTGATTCTAAGTTTTTGTTAAAAAACTGAACTTTTCAATTGGGCATTTCGATGTGGAAGTGTTTGTTTAAGTGTGTCATTGAATTTGCAGGGTTTAAGTTTCGGCTCGGTAGTCCTTTTCGATCTTTGCATGGGATTGTAAGTAGAAATGAAAGCGAAGATGTTCGGATTTCGGACTCTGGTGAATTCGACGGGAATGGTTCGGTGTCTGAGGCAGTCAGTGACACTCTCATTCCAGGTACAATATTATATTGTTCTTGAAATGGGCTCTACATTCAAGTCTTGGTGTGTTAGCAAACATTCGTTTATGTTTTCATTGTTCCGACTTTGATTTGATCAATAAAAGTTTGGTAAAATGTTGTGTGTGTGCTTTTTGCCTCGGACAATTTGGAATCTGTAGAGAAGCTTGATCGTGTTATAATCCCGGTTGCTGTGGATTCTACTCAACAGGAAGCTCTTGCAGTTTTGAAGAAATTGAAGGTTAGATGTTTACCTAATACACATAGGAGATAAACATGGTAGCGATATTTTGTATCTTCTGCTTTGGCTGTTTTATGATTGTATCGAGTTATTATTTATTGGCCTTTACTTGTTTATATAGTCCGGAAGCCACCGGTTTAAGGAATATTTAATTGCATTTGGTAGTTAATATATTGTCGGATTAGATTGGACCATCAGAATACATTCTTGAATTTTATCGTCGGTTATTTGTAATCTTACAGACTCGAATTTCATATATTGTTAGACAGGAATGGTCTTGATGTTTAGCTTTTAGATTTGAATTCATATTTTAACTTTTTGAAGCTTTAGGTTCAGTTTTGAGCATTATATCTCAACTGTAATTAAGGTATACAGATCATTGAAGAAGACATCAAGGCGGGTGAACTGTGCACTAGAAGGGAATATGCAAGATGGCTAGTCCGATTAAATTCATTATTGGAAAGGTAGGAACGGTTCACATGCGAAGACATTGGTAGTAACGTTCGTTCAAATTACTGTGAATTCTCTTGTATTCTTAGCGATTCTTTGTTGGATATAGGAACCCAAGTCACAGGATTGTTCCGACTAGTTCACTCTCTGGGTCAATAATTTCTGCATTCGATGATGTGAGTGTCGACGATCCTGATTTTTGTTCCATCCAAGGTGAGGTCCGATCTCGATGTTTGCATACAAATCTTTCTGTGTTTGAAATTAGCAAAAGTTGACGTTTTGTTCTTTAATTTGCAATCAAGCCCTAGCGGAGGCTGGTCTAATTCCAAGTAAGCTGTCGCGGAAGAACTCAAGTTCTGATGGCTCAGGAGATGAAGGAAGCGTCTGCTTTTTCCCCGAAAGGTTTGTCCTGAGCACAAACTTTCTCTATATGTTTTAGAGTTTTAGTTGATCGAAATATAACTGGCGGTGCAGGTTCGTCTCTCGACAGGATATGATAGATTGGAAAGTCCAGTTAGAGTATGACATTTGTCACGAAATATTGGAACAGGTAAAAACATTTTCAAATATAAATTTCTAGTGGTTATTGGAATAGTTAGTGAAACTCATAAAAGTGATGATTCGGGAGTCTTTCATAGCATTTATAAATCTGACTTGTTTACAGTTCAGATATCAAGAACAAAAGTGGCCTTTATGGATGTGAAGGATATCAGTTCTGATGCGTCACCGCAGCTTTTCATGGACATGTTGGCTGGGGACAAAAGCATACTCAGAAAAGTTTTTGGTCTCTCTCTCTCTCTCACTATATGTGTGCATGTGTGTGTATCTATATATATAAGCAATTGAATACAATGAATTTCTTCTACTAAGTGTCTAAGTTCATTAGCAAATATTGTTATGGAAATGCTAGACAATGAACCAATCGGCTGACTTATAATAATCTTTAGGGGTAATTATGGAATACTACCCATTTTTGATGTCCCAACTTTTCGATTTTCATAACATTTATACCCCATATGTTTTCGCTCCGTATGTGAATCATCAATTTTAATGGAGCAATTCATTATATCTCATTATGTGCTTTGCACATGTCATTCTCTTATTTTTTAGATTACCATAATACCCTTTTAATCTCAAGAACCCTAATGTAATTCCTAGTTCACTTAATCTTCTTCCATTTTTTCAACTTCTCCCCTAAAAAATTTGGCATCGGAGAATACCATGTGCAAAGCACGTAATGAAAGTGAACGAATTCTCCATTAAAATTGATGATTTAGTGATGGAATGTTAAGGAAATCGAAAAGTGTAGTCATGTGTTTTGGGACTATAGCTGAGTAGTAATTTGTAATTACCCCTAATCTTTATTATAAGTAAACCTCATTAACTAATTTTTGCATTAATGGCTTATTTAAACCCTGACTTGATGGTATAGGACAGAGCAAGCGGTTTCAACCAAGCTTACCTTGCACAAAAGCACAAGCGTCCGTGACCCTTGTGAGCGGCCGTATGACCGAAGCGATTAACGCTGAATTATCGAGACTGGAAGCCGAGACTTCTTCGAGGCTGGCGGAGATGGAAGAAATAAGGTCAGACTTACTCAGCAGAGGACTCATCCAGAGGTTTTGGCACGAGAAACTGGAAGAAGAAAAGGCCCGTGGTATTGAAGTGGAGAGGGTTTGTCGGGAAGCACTGCAAGAACTGGAAGAAGAGAAGATTTTGAAAGAAAAGATTTTTGCCGAGCATCTGAAGGAGAAGTCAGCGATGGAATGTCAAAAGCAACTGCTGGCGAGTCTCAAGGAAGAAGTTGATGAAATGTCGGAAAGGCTTGCGCGTGAGACAAGTTCGTATATTTCCGAGCAGCGTGGTTTATGGCGAATGGCCAATGGTTTGGAGACCAGGCTGGAAGAGCTTCTTGATACAAAATCTGTACTGAGCGCTGAGAAGGAAGCTATCCAGATTCTTAGGTAATTACTATAGCTGCTTAGTCTTTTTAATATTCTTCTTACTCCCCGTGTCCCAAAATGAGTGTCCTATTTCTTTACGGTTAATTAGTTATGCAAGAGTTACCGACAATATCCCTATTATAAGATAGTTAGAGCCCATTGATTTTGTTACCACAAAAGCATATCGGGGTATAGGGGGAAAGTTTAATCATAACTAACTTATCCTTAATTTTTACAAAATAATGGAAGTGGACACTCGCTTTGTGAAATATGGAGTGTATATATATAGGGAGACTAAAAATTGTGAGCCGAACTTTTTTGGCTTAGGCCAGGCCAAGCCAAGCCAATGAGGAGACGGCACCTCATTAAATTTCACTGATGCCTACCCCAATGAATTTGTGGGAGTGGAAATACCCACTGGATTCATATTTTTTATTGAGGTGTCATGACCTCATTGGGGGCTTGGCTTATACTCCTTGCTCATATTAGTCATGTATATGTATGTGTGCGTGTGTTTCATTTGATACTTACGGTGGTAAATGATACTTGTTATGTGAATGATTGAATCTAGCTTGACAATATAGAAACACTCATTAACATCACCATATTAATTGGTGAGTTTTGGCACAACGGTAAGGTTTCTTGTCTTGTGACCCCGAGGCAACGAGTTCCGGTCAGAGAAACCTATGTTGCATAAAAAAATGACCCTTTGCGGACTTCACAATGGTGGGAGTCTCGTGCACCAGGCCTCCCTTAGTGATGTTAGTGTGGAATTTAACTATGAAGATGTGTAAACATTCTTTTGTTTTACAATCCCGAGATAGAATATTGACTTCTAAGCTATCTTTCCTCTTCTAAGTGTGTCTTTAAAGTAACTTAGTTCATAGTTTGCTAAAAGCTTACGACAATTGTGCAAGTCGTATATATCTGACTAGTGCACGTGCAAATGTATATGCAGATCCTGGGTGGAGGATGAAGCGAGGAAAAGCCAAGCCCGCGCCAAAGTGCTTGAAGAGGTTGGACGGAGGTGGAAATGGGACGACCAAACCCGAACACCCTAGTTTTTTTCGCCAAGTATAGTTTACAAAAATGGTTGGTCGAACAAATGTTGCCTAAGGATCGAATTTACGATTTTCAGCATAATATCCCTTGTCGGGAAATTAAGTTTATTGGGAAGTTACGATAACGAATTGGTTGTTGAAAATGTTGTTAAAAGCAATCTTCTTTTATGGTTTCAGAGAAAAAAGTAACAGAGATCATGTAGTGAAAGTTACTTTGGATAGTTACATTTTGTACACTGAAGAAAGGTTTGGTAAAGAAAATTCTTGGATGGTTTGA
The DNA here is from genome assembly GCA_036897405.1 of Pelargonium myrrhifolium. NCBI lineage: Eukaryota > Viridiplantae > Streptophyta > Magnoliopsida > Geraniales > Geraniaceae > Pelargonium > Pelargonium myrrhifolium. Next base: position 11,235 of record JAYMTK010001778.1, on the reverse strand, counting down.
GCATTTACATGGTGTTACTAAAGTTCTTGTTTTTATTAAGCGTGTCGTGCTCGTGTTCGTGCTACTGTGTGAAAACGACATGTTTGGTGTTGAACGGTTTGACATAGGCACAACATGTTTATGAATACAGAATGCGACACGTATGAGGTGAAAACAAAACGAGTCGTGTCACGATTGACTTGACATAAGACAACCTAATACACTTTGCATGATATAAGTAACATGTTGCACATGATACTATCTAACATGTCATCATAACTAATTTACATTTATGCCCTTAAGTATATGTTTTACAACATGATTAATCAATCGTGTGTTTTGAAGGCCTAACACGAGCATGACACGATCACAAAATCTGTAGGTCTAAACATCGAACTTACTAATTTCGTGTCCAAACCCGACCTGAAACCCGTATTGCAACAAGGGGGTAAAATGGTAATTTCCACTCCACAACTTTTCCTGGTTATACTTTATAGTGTTTGTTTGGATTAGTTTATAATTTGGCCAAACTGAACTATTTTACTAATTATAAATTTATCAGTTAACAGTTTCTAAAATTAGAAAACATAGAAAATAATTTGTTTTTACTTACTTGTCTTTAACGGTAAATTATCTATTAATGTTAATAAATCTTCCGATAAATTGAGTTCAGAATTTAAATTCAATTACCGCCAAATACTAAACCCATTTGGCGCCTAAAACCCTAATTCTCACAGAATCGTCTTCTTCGCATCGCTTCTGCTCTGTGCATCGGAATCGGAAAATTCTTCTCGGAGCTCACTGCTCTTCTTTTCTCCGATCTCCGATTGATTGTCGCTTCTGATTCATCGCTCATTTTCGCAGATTTTCGGTAGGTACGTATCTCTCATTTCGCTCTCACAATAGCTTTTATCTTCCATTTTTTCCGATTAATTTGAGCATTTACCTATTTTTACTTCTAAATCAGTCGAAAATTCATAATCTTCAGGTTAGGTTACCGGAAACATTAATTTTTCTAGTGAATCTGATTCGTATTTTCCTGCAAAATAGTACCAAATTTTACTTATTCGGCCAAGTAGTTTGTGCAACTGTGGAATATAATTATCATATCAACGATTTGTACTGTAAATTTTGGTGTTCTGATGCTTGTTAGGTTAAAAAAAAATCTGGAGAGTAATTTCGATTTTCCAGACTTTCCAGATAATTGTTAGGTTAGGTTACTGGTAATATTAATTTCTGCAGTTCCTGTTTCTTGAATTTCCAGTGAACTGTAGAAGATGGGTTTAATTATCAAATCAACGATTTTTACTATGATTTGTTTGTATTCTGATGCTGGTTAGGTTCATAAAAATCTGTAAAGTAAATTCAATTTTCCAGGTAGTTTTTAGTCTCATTAAAAATTTTCCATATTTTGCTGAATTTCTAGAATGATCTTAACTTCCAAAATTTCACCTTTTTTTTTCCTTTTTTTTTTTGTTGGTTTATTGAACTTAGAGACATGTGGAATGAAAAAAAAAACACCCTCCCAAAAGAAACATCTTTATCTGGAAACAGCCAGGCAATATATAAGTACTCTATGAACCACTGAATTTGTGGATAATACCTTTGTCTGCTATTGAATCTCTGGAGCCCACCAAATTCATGAACCCAAAAATTATTGTGAAATTTTATTATTTTTCTAATGCATATCCTTTTATATCTATTTTTGAATAAATATCTAATTGTCAAGTGCACACCAAGAAATTCCTCGGCCAATCACTGCCTGTAATTCTCTCTCATCCTTCCCAAGTGTTCGGTTTGCTAGTCACCAACTAATCTTATCTATGAACTTTACTTCGGTCCTCTTATCTTTTATCTCTAGTTTAACTCTAGAGGTTTACAGCCATGGAGTTAAAGAGTGTTAGGATTAGCTCCTTTTTTTTGGGATTAGTTCATAATTTGGTCAAGTCAAATTATAATTTGCTTACCATTTGAAAAATAAAAAGTTAGGTAGCTAAAGTTTCTGATTTTAATGACCATAATATGAAAAATAAGAAGCTGGTTTGAGAAAGTAGATATCTTTATTTTCCTTAATGTTGGGTAGTTGTATTTAAACAACTTATTAGTTCTGTGATATTCTATGCATCTGTTTTTTAATGTCTGGAAGGTTATGCATATTGCATACAATATGTTATGTGTGCAAAAACCATATTTGTTCAACTATTTTTACCCAAAAATGAATACACAAGGAAACACAGGGTATAGAGTGGGGACAAATAAGGCTAACTTGAAGATTAGACGCGAATCCTCATAAAGTTTGTTTTGCTTTGCTTTTGCTTGGCAATCAAATGGGTGGCTCTTTCTTTGCTTGGAACCCTACCAACTACTTTTATTGCCAAGTTAAAAGGAAATTGCCATATTCCTAATAAACTTTACTTTGAGGACCTACATAAAATTTGTCCCTTCTTGACAGCAAAAACATCATTTTATCTGGAACATTGATCCCAATTTTTTTTTTTATCGTGTTTTTCCATTTAAACTAGATTACTAGTGGTTGATGTGTTGAGTTATGTTTTGAGTTGTCTTGCTTGATTACTTAAGTGGGAATATTCAATGGACAGGCACCTACAAACTTGCTGGATAAGGTTCAATTGAAACAAGTAGATTTACTGTTGGTGGTCTCTTTCAGTCTTGGTTTCCATGCTGTGCCCAGTTTTAACTGTAAAATTCTTCTGACCAAAAGTGGACCTGCTATAAAACCTACTCAGTTGTAAGTGGTCAATCCTATTGCTCAATTGGATAAAAACTGGCCACTGGTTATTGGTGGTTGCTCTATCTCTTACCATGAAGAGCTGGTGTTGAATTCTGGGTATCAGAAACTTTGTGTTGATAAGATGATATTTCAGTTTCAATATGTTTAATTGGTTCTGCACCATAGCAAGGTTTGTAGTTCCAGATTACTTGATTTATTGGTGATGGGATCCGGAGAAAATGGGTAGCAGGGTGTTTGGAATTAGCTAATCTCATTAGATGTGTGGAAGGCTAAGATTATCCTATCAACAAAGTCTACATGGTAGTCAGGGTAGGCTTCCTGGTTGCTGCTACAATTGCAGCCTATGCAGTTAAGCAGCTTAATGTCAAAAAATCTTCTTCGTCAAAGTCTTTAATCAAGCCTCCAGGTACTTATTGCTTCCATACATCTTCCTCAGTCATTTATATATTGCAGTTTAGTTGTTTATTTTGGACCGGAGTTTTGCTTGGGTCAAGAATCTTTGTTTTGTTTAACATGTCATTGTTCTGAATTGAAACTCAGAAAATGGTGACTCGAGCATTGAGCAACAGCGAAGGGAGGGCGAAGATGAAGAACAGCTTGCAGATTCTAATGATATCCTTAAAGAGACGAATGTAAGTTCATAGAATTCAATTTGCATACCTGGTATGAAGTACAAACTCATAATATTGGATAAATAAGTTTTATGTATTTGAATTAAAAAAAAAAAATCAAATAAAGAGAACATCAAATCATCTATCAGACATCTTCATTTGATTTTCCAATTCAAATACATAAAACTTGTCTATCCAATATTTTGAGCTCATACCAATTCTCTTTTCTTTTAAATTCTTATTCTATCTTTGTCTAGTGGGACTAATAAGGTGTTCACTATATTACAGGAGGAGAAAGAAGAGGAGAAAGAAGAGGAGGAAGAAGAGGTTAAACTGATTAGCAGCATATTTAACTCGGTTCAGAGCAATCCAACAATTGATGATGAGGAGTTGTTTCCTGAATTCGAGGAACTTCTATCCGGTGAGATTGACTTCCCATTGCCAATTGACAAATTTGAAAAGGCAGAGCAAGACAGAATTTATGAAACTGAGATGGCAAACAATGCAAACGAACTGGAAAGATTGCGCAATTTAGTGATGGAATTGGAGGATAGGGAAGTGAAGCTAGAGGGTGAATTGCTAGAGTATTATGGACTGAAGGAACAGGAATCGGATGTCGTGGAATTACAGAAACAGCTAAAGATCAAGACGGTAGAGATTGACATGCTTAATATTACCATTAATTCCTTGCAGACTGAGAGGAAGAAGCTTCAAGAAGAGATTGAGATGGGAGTTTCAGCAAGAAAGGAACTAGAGGCTGCAAGGAATAAAATCAAGGAACTGCAGAGGCAGATACAGCTTGACGCTAATCAGACAAAAGGCCAGCTCCTGTTACTCAAACAACAAGTTTTTGGTCTGCAGGCGAAAGAGGAAGAGGCTGTTAAGACTGATGCTGATATTGAGAAGAAGCTGAAAGCTGTCAAGGAACTAGAGGTGGAAGTTGTGGAGCTTAAAAGGAAGAACCGAGAGCTTCAACATGAAAAGAGAGAGTTGAGTATTAAACTTGATACTGCTGAATCTAGAGTAGCTGCCCTCTCTAATATGACCGAGGTAAGAGTTCGAATCTTTCTTGCAGATAACAATGCGAAACTGAACATTACACGTAAAAAATGCATTTTACTAGTTATTGATCTTAGCGTCATTTTTTCTTTGCTTGTTGCCTGTTCTTCTGATATATCTAGAATTTTTTTTATGATTTACGATGGTGGGTATATTTCTTCATGTACTCTAACGCATCATTGAACTGAATCATTTTGACTATGTTGCGTATTGCTATTGTAGAATGAAATGGTTGCAAATGCAAGAGAGGAAATCAATAAGCTAAGGCACACAAATGAAGATTTGTCAAAGCAAGTGGAAGGGCTACAGATGAACAGATTTAGTGAAGTGGAAGAGCTAGTGTACCTTCGTTGGGTCAATGCATGCTTGAGATTTGAGCTTAGGAACTACCAGACACCTGCAGGAAAAGTATCAGCTCGCGATCTGAGCAAGAATCTAAGCCCCAGATCGCAAGAGAAGGCTAAACAGCTGATGTTAGAGTATGCAGGATCAGAACGCGGGCAAGGAGACACAGATCTTGAAAGCAACTATTCTCACCCGTCCTCTCCTGGTAGCGACGACTTTGATAATGCTTCTATGGATAGTTCATTTAGTAGGTATAGCAGTATCAGCAAGAAACCGAGTATAATCCAAAAGCTGAAGAGATGGGGAAGAAACAAGGACGACTCAAGTGCTCTTTCATCACCTGCGAGATCCTTCTCTGGAGGCTCTCCTGGCAGGACAAGTATGAGCCACCGACCAAGGGGTCCACTAGAATCATTGATGTTAAGAAACGCGAGTGACACAATGGCCATCACCACATTTGGGAAGGTGGACCATGAGCTAGACTCTCCTGAAACTCCAAATCTCCCTCGCATTAAAACACAAGCTTCTCCTGGTGACGCCTTAAATTCTGTTGCTTCATCATTTCAAGTGATGTCTAAATCGGTTGAAGGAGTTCTAGATGAGAAATACCCTGCATATAAAGACCGGCATAAGTTAGCCTTAGAGAGGGAGAAGCAGATTAAGGAGAGAGCTGAGCAAGCAAGAGCAGAGAAGTTTGGTGACACTCCTAGTTTAGGTCCCAACTATGAGCCTAGGGTCAAGGTTGAAAGAGAAAGATCTGTTAATTTGCCATCAAAGCTTACTAAAATTAAGGAAAAGCCAATTGTTTTTGGCGATCCGAGTGACCAATCTAATGAAGGCAAGAATGTTGATGCACAAAGCATAAGCAAGATGAAGCTGGCTCAGATAGAGAAGAGGCCTCCTAGGGTTCCTAAGCCTCCTCCTAGAGGATCAGGAGGTGCTACAAATGGTACAAACGCAACTCCTTCAAATGGTGTTCCAGGTGGACCACCCCCTCCGCCTCCTCCGCCAGGTGCACCACTCCCACCACCACCACCCGGTGGACCTCCTCGCCCACCCCCTCCTCCGGGAAGCCTGTCAAAAGCAGGTGGCGGTGACAAAGTTCATAGAGCTCCTGAATTAGTCGAGTTCTATCAATCATTGATGAAACGAGAATCAAAGAAGGATACATCAGCTTTGGCGTCATCCACATCTAATGTATCAAGTGCTCGGAGCAACATGATTGGCGAAATTGAGAACAGATCAACATTCCTCTTAGCAGTGCGTTAAACACTTAAAACTCTTTCCTTCTATTTTTTCCATTCACTTCTATTGGCTTTGTACATAGATAGATCTTAAATATCAAGGTTAACAAAGAGTGTAATTTACTGACTTGATTCAGGTGAAAGCTGATGTGGAGACGCAAGGCGATTTTGTCCAGTCATTAGCAACTGAAGTTCGAGCCGCTTCATTCACCAATATTGAGGATTTGTTGACATTTGTGAATTGGCTTGACGAGGAACTCTCCTTCTTGGTATGCAATTTACATTCATTGCTGATATTTGCTACTTTCTTTTAGAGAATCTTCATTCCATTCCAAATCCAAATTTTTTTCACACACACACTTCTTCAGCTAGATAATTATCAGCATTTTCTTGTTTGACATGTTTTACGCGAACTGTCATTTTGTTCAACAATTCCATTTCTGCCTTTGCTTAGGTTGATGAACGAGCAGTTCTGAAGCACTTCGATTGGCCTGAAGGGAAAGCAGATGCGTTAAGAGAGGCAGCTTTTGAATACCAGGATTTGAAGAAATTGGAGAATCAAATTTCCTCTTTCGTCGATGATCCCAAGCTCTCATGTGATGCTGCTCTTAAGAAGATGTACAAGTTGCTCGAGAAGTATGTATTCTAGTCTCTCTTTGCAATTTCATCCATTTCCTTATAATCATTTCTAGATTAGACAGTTGCAGGTGAAAACTTGACTTGCTTCTATACTTGAAAACCTTTTAGTTGATGTTTGAATTAAGATTTTTGTCGAAGAATGAGAATCACGAACAGGAAAATGGAAATGAGATTTTCATTCATCATGTTTGAATTAGAACTTTTTGGTTATGAATAGAGCTGACACGTCGGGTTTCAAGTCGGGGTTTTCAGATTTGGCTTGAAAATACCATACCCAAATCCGAACCTGATCTGCAAGAGGTCCAGATTTCGGGTTTGTAACGGAAAATGTGCTTGTTGCCCAACCCGATCCCATATCAAACCTCACCCGAATATTTCGGGTGCCTATGGGTCTTTGGAATGGGAATCTTATTCTTGATTTTCATTTCTATTCCAAAATTTATAATCCAAATGCCGAGTTCCATTGCTTTTCTTACTATTGTTCTACTGTTTTTGCAGAGTGGAACAAAGTGTGTATGCACTCTTGCGAACAAGGGACATGGCTAGTTCACGATACAGGGAGTTTGGAATTCCAGTTGATTGGCTATCCGATTCAGGAGTTGTTGGCAAGGTACGCTTCAAAGTTCAAAACATCTATGATTCAAAAACCAAACAAACTCACTCTGAGAACCCATGTGGGACTGTGATCAAACTTGGGCAAAAGAAAAACCGGGTTTGACCCAATCAAAAACTACTTATCAACAAATTGATTCAGTCTGATCTTTATAACGTTACAAAACGTAAAAACATTACGTGATCCCAGCACGAAACTTGCAACTTCTCCATGTGTGGATATGTTTGTGGATTATCCAACAAAATGATTAACACTTGCCCTATTACAGATCAAGCTCTCCTCAGTTCAATTGGCAAGAAAGTACATGAAACGTGTAGCAACTGAACTTGACGAAATGAGTGGCCCAGAGAAGGAACCAAACAGAGAGTTCTTGCTACTCCAAGGTGTCCGATTCGCTTTCCGGGTTCACCAGGTATATATTTTTGTTCCTTAGCTACTTGTATCTAAACCATCAACCACTTTAGTCCATAAACTATGTTATGCTAAGATGGTCTCTCCAACTGTTTAAAACCAACGAAAATGGTCTCCGACGATACCTTCTGTTAGTTAAATAAAATTCAAAGATCGAAACTAATATATAATGAAGGGGAAATTGCATATGACGATCATACTCCTCCTATGGACTTCACTTAATGTACATGATTTTTCGAAACTTGGAGTGTTTCAAGAGACTATGAGAGTATTTTGGTATTATTATTGTTTTCAAGTTAGATTTAACTGACGAAACAAGTTTTCGATCGGGTCTATTTTCCAGTTTGCTGGAGGATTTGATGCAGAGAGCATGAAGGCTTTTGAAGACCTAAGAAACCGAATAGCAAAATCTGAGGACAACAAGATGGAAATGTGAGGATCTTTGTTCATTTCTTATACTTCTTTCTCCTATTTATCTCCAACTTTCTGTTGTATATTTCATTTTCTCATTCATAGTTTATTTGATATTGTACAATTACTTGTCAAATTCAAGCAATAAAAAGGTTATTTACGTAGTTTTAAACTTGAGTTCGGTGCACGAGACTCTTGTCATTATACAGTGTGTCACTCTTTTGCATGGAAGTTGGGACCCTTTGACCCATAACTGACGGATCACGGAACGATGTCGTGGTAAAATCTAATTTAGTCTCTGAAACTTTGTTTGTTGTTGCCGAAATGGGCCCCTTATCAACAAAAATAGCTCTAACGATAACTTTACGGTATTTTGTTGGTATATGTTTCAATTTGGTCTCAAATTATGTTGGTGTGTTTGAGAATTAACATTTTATTTGAAATGTTAAATTTGAGTCAAATGAAATGTTCGGAAACTACAAGAACAATGGTATTTCAAACATGCTTAAAGCATGAGATTTCAGATGAGGCAAAAGATTCATTTTAGTTCACGTACTATCCAAAACGTTTCGATTTAGTTATTGGACTATCAAACGTTTTAGTATAGTCCAAAGTAGAGATAATTGGTTCACATCAATCCAAAACATCTTGAAATCATCATAGTTTTAGTCCATTTCATTAAGTATGTTGATGGAAATCGTTAACTTTAATTGATGTCGTAAAAAAATAGTAGGGTTAATTATAGTTCACTACCTTACACTAACAATCATTTGTAATTCACTACCACGAAGTACCAAATTAACTATTCATTGCCTTATACTTTACAAACTTTTGCAAAAAGGTTTGTCGTCTGTCTGACGTCGGTTAAGTGTTGAAAAGTATAGCTAGTGAATAGTTAATTTGGTAGTTCGGGGTAGTGAAGTGCAAATGCGGTATAGTACAAGGTAATGAACTATAATTAACTCAAAAAACTACTTATGTTTCAAAATAAGTGTCGTTTTAGAGTTTTTCACAAATATTAAAGAAGGATGATAAATGACTTTTTTATTCTTAGATGAAGATAAAACTCGTCATTGTTATCACATTACTTTTGGAAATATATCTAAAAGATTTTCATCTTTCACATAAGACAAAAAAATCATGAATAAAGGGTATTGTAGGAAAATCATGTATATATGTTTGTTAAAAACAAAAAATGATATTTATTCTGAAACAAAAACTGAATTATAAAATGACACTTATTTTGAAACATATGTAATTTTTTATTTATTAAATTGATGATGTGACATTTAAATAATTGTTATTAGAGTAAAATGTATATCAGTTGCAACTTAACAAAGTCAATGAGGTGATGACACCTCATTAAAAATCACTTATACCCACCAAAGTGAATTTGGGAGAGCGGAGCGACCCGTCCTGCTCCATGATTTTAAAATTTTAAATGAGGTGTCATCACCTTATTAGTACAACCGATATACATTAAACCCTTGTAATTATATATATATATATATATATTTAATTAAATATGTTTGAAAATACTAAAATACCCTTCATATTTTTCTATTTTTTTCATTTAAGCCATCTTCTCCGCGAAGCTCCTTCCCTTCCCTCTGGTTCTCTACGAAAATCGCTACTACGCCGTCTCCTTCGAAGAGAAGCACCCAAAAATCAACGCCAACTATTTCCAGTACACGACCAAGATGAGCGAGACGCCGGAGCTGATCTCGTCGGCGAGATAGCAGATTCAGATCGAGTGCCGGCCGATTCAGAACCTCCTGTTCTCCGAGTGTGAGCTCGGACTCAACGATTTGCCGAATCTCGTGTACCATGTGTTTGTTCATGACTATTGCAGAGATGTGGAGAGAAGTTGTGCGGAGACGAAGAGAATTTGGTGGAGTACAACGATGTTCTTGTACCGACACTCATCAGTTCAAGTGGTTAATAGGCTCTGGATAATTTTAAGGAGTCTCAGGTTCGAGTCTGATCATCGGATCAAGCAGTTTAAGGTGATTAGATTTTCTCAGAAGTCTCGTGTTCAAATCTCACACAAGAACTATTAAGAGGTTGGTATTGCTGATAGAAAAATACTCATCGTACCAAGTGGTTGGTAATCTTCAGGAGTTTCGGGTCCGAGTCTCATCATCAGATTAAGTGGTTAACCCACTTGGTTTCTCTCCGGGGGTTAGTATTATCATCGAGGGTTGATATTGCCGAGTAAAAAAGAACAATGATGTTCTTGTAGAGGTAGAAGAGGGCTTTTGTGAAAAAAGTTAATAAAATGTACATGAAGGGCATTATTGTAATGTTTTCTAAAAAAATTACATACATTTTAATATTATTATTTATTTACCACGTCGTTATTTTAATAAAAAATATTTTTTAACGGTGAGAGTGGAGTTAACGGGTTTCGTCAATAAACTTAATGGGTTGAACTAAATTGTGACGAATTTGAAATATTTTAGACTGGCGTGAACCATTTGTCTCTATTTTGCACTAAACTCAAATGTTTTATAATACATAATGAACATTTTGTCTTCAAATGACCGCTCTTTTCTTGTCATTTGAAATTCTATGATTTTCCAAACATTATATTTGTATTTGAAATATAATATTTCAAATGCTATTGGATTTGTTCAAAATTCAAATTCTTGAGAAACACTTTATTTAGTTCAAATGCAAGATTATTTTGTTTTAAATCGGTCCAATATGTACTGTACCAGTGGTCAAATTAGGCTCATGTGGCCGTTTTGCTTGAATCTTTTTGTTGATGCAGTGCATAAATTAATTAAATTTACTGATGGAATCAATTTGAAACAAATTGCATATTTGAGGGACGTGTTCGCTATGTTAATTTTGTTCAATTCGGTCCCTTCATTTTATAAGTTCCAAAATGGACTGGACCAATAAAAAAAAACACAGTTGGGCAAACAAATTGAAACATAAATCAAAACGGGTCCAATTCAAAACAAAATGAATAGTCGAGGGTCTAATATGAAACATTTTCTCATTAAAACTAGTAACAATTAAGGAGTTTACAATAACTGTGTAAAGTTAAATTCGTCATTTTACTTGACCTTTTAATTTGGGGTAAATTATCTCCACACCCTTTTGACTTTTCAAAAATAAAATGTTGGCCCCCGACTTTGACTTTAGTTTTTTCGAACTTTTGAC
>JAYMTK010001777.1:0-15462 GCA_036897405.1 Pelargonium myrrhifolium | reverse complement strand
TGATGATGAAGAATGCATTGAAGAAGAATAGGGAAGGGCAATTTGGGAATTTCAATAAATAATTTGATCATGTGCCTAGCACATGACCAAACAGTGACATTTTCCGTTAGATTTAACTGATGGAAAGATCTTTTGATACTTTAGAGGTGTTTAATGTTCCAGACCAAAGTTTAGGGGTACTAACTGTTTTTACTCTTAACTTCAGGGGTGCTTATTGTATTTACCCCATGTATTTACTTTCAATGTGCTTGAGGTGCGATCGTTATGTCGATGGGTGATTTCATACGACGTCAAGGTTATGGGCATGTCGTGTGTTGTTCAGGTTAGACGCTATCTTTCAAATATATTTAGTGGGTGATGTTATACTTTGTAAGGTGTTTGAGACAAGTTTTGACGAGGGGTTTTGTTGGCGGGATTACATAGAGTTTGAGTGACGTGACTTGTGTGACTAATACCATGATACAACACAGTCTGTAGCGTAAATATCATACATCATGTGGTGTTTCATCATCAAGTATCCATGAAGTTGAAAGTGGCCTCGCAACGACAGATCTTTTCCCAACCGATTATGGAGTTTTGTTCAATCGTCTTTGAGGACCTCGGCGGCCCCCCACGACATGTGAGAGGAACACCATGCACACCATGTAATGAGTGTTTGTACACACCTTAAAAAAAAAAACTATAGTCACTTGCATAAGATGTCTCGATTCCAATCGTTAAGTACACATACTTTTTTTTCAAGATAATACTTTTACAATCGAGCAGTAATATCTCAAGAGATCAGTGCCGATAACAAACAAAAAAAACACAAAACGATGTCCTTCAAAAATAGTTGCATGTGATCTCAAGCTAACGATCAACTCAATCGATATAGATCAACACAGATGACTCGCACACAAAAAAACACATGGTCCCCAAAAAATGGTTGCTTGTGAGCCCAAGCAAAGGGAAGATGAATTGGGTGAAACAAACTGATCCATTGATGGGTATTTTTTGGGCCTCCCCTAACTAACCCAATATTCTTTATAATTATAAAAACAATCCATAACTGAGTTGGTCTCCCACCTTGAATTTGCACCACCAAATCATGAAAACAAGTGCTTAATTAATTAGATCATCACTTCAAGACAACAAAAGGACCCACAATTGTTGATGTGGTTCTTTTTTTCTTCCCAAGACTGAGCTATGTGTGGATCTTTGACTGGAGAGAGTAGAGAATACAGTTAGAGAAAACTCACTAACTGCTCTAACTGAACTCACATTGGTGAGGTTGGTGAGCTTTGATTTTTTTTTTTTTTTCTTTTTATACAATTTCAATTCTTAAATGTCACATTAACTGGTTTAGTTTACCCACTTAACCAATGACCTTATCTCCACTCTCAAATTTTTATAAGTCTATCTTATACTACCTCCGTTTCAAAATAAGTGTAGTTTCAGAGATTTTAACACATATTAAGAGAAGATGCTAAATGACTTTCTTGCCCTTGAATAAAAACATAAAAATCATCATTACTTTTAGAGTTATCCCTATAAACTTTTCATCTTCAATATGAGACAAAGAAAATAAAATCATGACTAAAGAGTAATATGAGAAGTTCATGCGTAAAAGTTTGTTAAAAGTAGAAAGTGACACTTATTTTGAAACAAAAATTAGGCTCTAAGAGCATCCGCATCAAAGGAACTCAATTTGAGTCCCTAGTGGTTATATTTTAATATTTTAGTTTACCACATAAGATAAGAGTTCCATCAAACTTAATTTCTACATTGATGAGACTCAATTTGAGTCCCAAATCATCATATTATATTAATATATTGTGAGAGTTTTAAATTTTATTTATCATATGTTATACTATTATTGGCTAATAAATTATAAAAATATGAGTAATCATTAAGGTCCAAGGACCTCTTTTGAGAGCCTTGACCTCTTAAAGATTTCTCCACATCAAAGGTCCTAATGTTTTTGAGGACCTATTGAAGGTTCCAATGCATTGGGGACCTTCAATGTGGATGCTCTAAAACGACACTTATTTTGAAACGGAGGTAGTATATGATAACATCACTGAACTTGATCGTTTGTGTGTTAAAACAAGTAGTTCATTCGACTCAAAATGAGTAGTTGTGGGATTTAGATCTTATATTTGAATATATGAAAAGTAGTTTTAATCTGATTCAAAAGAAGTTCGAGTCGGATCCAAATTTTCAAGTTTTGTGCTAAAATTAATTTGGGTTTGGTCCGGTCGGTTTGTATTTTTGCATGATAAATTCGATTCGATCTACTCCAAATTTTGATTGAATCGGATCAATTTTAAGAGTATCTCCCTCCATCTCAAAATGAGTGCTATTTTTTCTATTTTTTAGTAAGTTAGTTATGTATGAATTGTCAATAGTATCCTTATAAAAAGTTAGTAGCATCATTTAACACGTGATTATAAGGATATAAGAGTAAATATATCGCATTAACTATCTTTTTCTTCATTTTTTTTTCAAAATCGAGACAAATCACTCATTTTGAGACGAAATGAGTATTAGATTCCGGATATCCAAAGGCTCGAAACCATATTGTCACACTAAAAAACAAGTGTCCTCTTACCGCTTTTAGAAAATTAGTCATGTACGACAGTAACGAACTCATCTTCATTTTCATCTTCATCTTCATTTTCTTGTTATTTTCTTTTCAAAATAGAAAGCGAGACATTCATTTAAAATTGAAGATACTTATTCAGTTGTGACTTTTTTTTAGACGAAATAAGATGGATACAAGATATCCACTTTGAAAGAATGAATATATATATTTATTGAAAAATCTCTTCTTCAATTTTTTTTAAAAATATCATGACATGAGCAAGAAACTAGCTAACTAATTCATTATCAAACACAGAGTAATTTATAGTTTTATACTGTATGAAAAAAGTTGTTAATATTCCATCAAATAAGCTAAATCGATTAACGTAACAATGAAACAAAATTTTATATACTCAGAATTATTTATTGTTCGAGATGAGTCCACAATCACCATGAAAGACGCTTATAAATTGCACTAACTTTAAGTAATTCTTGACTCGAGAAAGACAATTTTAAGATTCATACTACACTTAAACTAATTTTGGCTTGAGGCGAACCCACGATCAGCACAAAATATACATTTAAAAGTCATGTCATACTTAAGCTGATCCTCGGCTCAGGACGAACTCCAGATCAACATGAAATAAACTTTTTAAGCCATATTACCCTCAAACTAATATATCTTCAAATCGGAAAGTCATATCACACTCATATCAATTTCTAGCTTGATTGAGACGGGCCCGCAGTCAACACGAGATACACGTTAAGTTGAATCGCACTCAGACCAATCATCATTTGCACATACAAAGACTACAAGGTCGACAAAACTTACACACTTATATTCTACGAGGCCTGAAATTAAAATAAAACATCTTCGTATCATTTGTACGCTTGATGGCTAAAAATACATTTTTATTTTATTGGAACAGGTGGCCTAATTAAGAAGATAAGATCCCATACAAAAATTATATAACATCCCATACAAATTGGCCTAAGAATCAATAGGAAAAGCACTTAATTTGGAGTCCATCGAAAACGTTAATTGAGTAATCAATATTTAATTATGCACAAAACTTGAAGGTCACGTTGGATTTATTTGAATTTTGATCATACCATATTTGATATATATGTTATTCTCTTACGGTGAATGTCAATGTAAAAGCCAAACAAATTACTATATTACATAAACAAATCATTACATCAAACACCAAGTCTTAATTAGTATAATTCTTTCAAAACCAAGCAATAATGTTACAAAGGCTATCCCACTAATTAGCTATTAATCATCACATTAAACTAATTACTTAATAAATTGACCATAAATTCAATCTTTTGTACATAAAGATTGATATACACACACAAAATCATTCAAATCCCCGCTTAGACCCAATACCAATACGTCAAACTCAAAAGTAGAGTAACGACTAGGAACACCCTGCACAAACAAAAGTTTACTTCACATCGAATAGAAGCTTCTTTGGAACACATGTCATTTCTCAAGTTGTCAGTAGTTTATCAAGAAGTCTCGCAACCCATGCCAACAACAAAAAATTAATGTGTTTTTCTCTAGATTCCTCCATTTCGATAATAATAGCTGCCTCCGGTATTTCGAAGCAGGTAAACAGATGAGTGAAATGTCCAACAATCTTCGTTACATTTTACATCAGAACTTCAACAGAATTACAATCAACCTACCTCGATTATTTCTTTGTTACTTACTGGTATCAAGAATCGTTCGATCATTTCTAAACTGTTGACGATCCCCGACCGATCAACAACTAGGGTTTTTAGGTTCAATAGTAAGCTTGGACATCAAGTTAAACAACCCATTGTTGTGTTTATAATAGTGTGCTTAAAGAAAATGCATGTATAACAACCTTTTGTTGGTTTCAATGTCACATTGTATGCTCACACTATTCAAAATAATCATATTGTTAACTAAATTGGCCATCAAGTAGTAGAAATAGAAGACAGTGCAGAGCACACCATATGTTTAAAATTTAGGTTCACTCATGAGTCAACATCATGGGACAAAACCAAAAAAATATAAATGAATTTAAAGCCCCATCTCTCAAGCTCCATCAATGAATATTGTTGCATTGCAATTTTCAATATTGATCTATGTTCTCTTAGATCCATTGACATTTCTTCCATTGGAGAATGATGGTGAGAACTTCGAAGAAATTCAATTTTAGAATCTCTCGATTGTAGTTGTGTTTTAAAAATCGAATCGAAGAATTGTTGAAATCGATTTGAATTCAAGCGATATATCAATATAGTTATCCAGTGAAATTTGCAGATGATTGAATATAGGGACGGATACACAGCCATGTATATGGGGTCAATTGCCCCCAGTAAATTATATTTTTACAAAAATATACCATCAAATTTTATAATTTTTTACATTCGTCCTTCTAAATTTTTATATTTGCTTCGAGTGAAATGTTTAAAAACTTTATTATTGTCTCCACTAATTTTGAAGAAAAATATGTATAAATGAGACTCAAACCTTAGATCTCTACACCTGACTTATTTATAGTTTAGTCCACTAACTAAAACAATGATTTTTACTTTTGTGCCAAATTTCAAATTATTTTTATTTTTTTTTGAAATTTGTGTTCGATTGAAAGAATATTGATCAAGATTTTTGCCCCCACAAAATAAAAATTCTGGATCTGTCCCTAATTGAATAAAATAATTAAGAATTAGTGAAAATGTAATTATTATGACACTTTTTCCAGAGACACTAATGATTATTAAGTTATCTTTTCATGTATATTGTCACGTATGATATTGATTTAACAATGAAACTAATAATGTACTAAACTTTTAGTCGAACATGAAGAAACAAAATCAACACAATATAAGTTAAAATATGTGAAATTTGATAATTTTCTATTGACTAAGTTTATGTTATTTTAAGATATGATTTGAATTTTAAACCAATGTTTGAGAACATGTGATTAGCAATAAGAGGTGGATTTGAGGTATAATTGACCTTTTTTGTCATTCTTGGATCTCATTATTTGTCAAATAAGAAGAATCTATGTGAAGTAAATGGTTAAAATTTCACTTTGGCATGAGTCAAAAAGTACAAAACTATGGTCAATGACAATTGACCTTATATTTATAAAAATTGTTGTGGACTAAGATTCTTCATTTAACTCACTAAAAAATCTATATATTCATCATTAGAGCATGACAACAAAAAAATGATCAACAAAGGAGAAAATTATAGCTTCTTTGTTCCCTTATCCATAATTTTCTTCCCACCAAATCATTTCACTTAAGAGACTCACTCAATATGGGTTTTAAAGAATGTACAATAATTCTTCTCCTTAGTCAACAAAAATCTTCACTAGTTTCATTACTTCACCTATGGCCATTTTGAATTTCAAATGGTCAAAGTCTATGAACCCATAGGTGAGAAGAAAATTATTTGCCTTCTCCTTAATGAAATATATCAGGGGATTTTGAAATCAGTCTTCGAACGATTTGAAAAACTGCTTTTAAAGCATTTAATACGTTACAATATGTTGATGAGATAGTTTCAAAATAATTTTTACTTATTTGTTGTTGTAATTTCCTTCACCAACCATTTTTGTATGACTCGTTGATATACTAAGCTCTAATAAAACATTTATTCCGCCAACATCATGTGGTTGTTGATTGTTTAAAAAAAAAAAGTATACAACTAGTCATGCGAAACTAGTCTACTCGTACGTAAGGAGTACTTGTGGTGTCCAATCCATAAATATACGAACAGACATGATGATGAAAAATAAAATGATGCAGGAGTTCGAACACTTTAGCGCCTAACGTTGTTGACCATGATATCACAACGAGCAAAAATTTTATAGGACCAAGCGAGATAGTTCAATGGGACGTACCAATAAGTTTCATCGAGTGTCTATGCCAAATTTTCATGTCTTAAGCGATTTCAAGGGTGTTTAAAGAGCATTTTGGTCACTTTAATATTTTAATTTTTTTTACTGTATTTCGAAAAACTATGTTTTTTTCGAAAATCGTTTTCAGTCAATTCTAGTAGAGCCTACATCACAAGCGCAAGATACTCATGTTCAAATTTAAATTACAACACATCTAATCACCATAATTGAATCAAATTATTATCCAAAACAATAAATTCAACAAAATTACAAAATTCAACAAAATGAAATTAAAATATAATTGGTCCAACATAAATGAAGTGACTCAAGATCATTAACTAACCCATCATGCTAGTTGCTGAATTAACCAACACCTAAAACATGTCATTTATGTCTCACACAATTAATTTATAACTTAGATGAAAAAATTTAAAATGGTTAAACATTTCTCATCCAAGCAAGTTAGGTATTCAAGCAATAAAAGAAAAGAATAATTAAAAAGGCACAACGGTCCAAATTTACGATCTAGTCCTTCCAAAAACAAATTCAATAAATAAAATTGAAAAAAATGGGTCATCTCCTCCGCTAGACTAGACCACCATACGTAGCCGTACGTACATAGCAGCCCCTCCAACATAAAGAATTTTCATTAAAAAAATTTAAATGTTAGTGAAAAGTCCATTTTACCCCTGCATAAATTTGAATTGACTTGAAAGAGACGGTAAGAGCTCACAATTGGAATCTAAACCCGCGAGCATTGAATAATCGGTTCCATGTTAATGTGAGATTGAATTGCACAAAATAGAAACGTTAGTTTTTTGGTCCGTTCGAAAATGTCCGCAAGAACTCTTATATTTTATCCGTAAAACCTGAAATCTGATATGAAATTAGCAGCCATCGCCCTTTTAAAGACGGTTTTAGATTAAACCTTTTCAAGTTGAACTCAAAAAGCTCAACCGAAAACACGAAATGTCAGTTAAATTTGACAATTTAGGTTTCAGACCGGATGTTTTTAGGCTATGAAAGGCCTAATCTAATTTTGACCGAAAGAAATGCGGTTAGAGCAGATAATTCGAGCTAAAACTGTGAAACACAAAAATTGATCCAAACTTGAAGCCGATCAGTCCAATTTTTAGGTCGGATCATATTTATCCTATGAAAACTTTGAGTGGTAGTAGACTGAATAAGATAAATCCACACAAATATGTACAAACACATCAAAATGCGAAACCTAATCCATCAACTCGGGTATAGTGTATGATTAAGGTGCGCTATGAGTTTCGAGTTTTACACGTAAAATGTTTTCATTATCCGACTTTAACCCAAAACTGTAAGGGTATATTTTATGCAATTTTTTTTTGTCTAAGCCATGGGTTCCAGAGCGGGCCCGCACTTTTGGCGGTTGACACCTTTAATCCACATTCGAGATTTGTTCACATGTATGTTGAGTGGGGATCGAAGCCGAGACCTCTTCACACTTACACAGCCTGTGTTAATCAACTGCGCCACTCCTATTGGGTATATTTTATGCAATTCGAACCTACTAAAATACAAAATATATTGCAGGTTCGAGTTTCACACGTTAAATGTGCGAGTTTATCAAACCAAACCAAAGACTGACCGAGTCTATTTACGCAACCCATAAAAAAAAATTGAATTGCGAATTTTAAGTTTTACATATAAAATGCGCAAATCTCCGAACCCGTTAGAATACAGATCGAATTTCGAATATTCGCGAGTTCGGGTCCAAATCAGAAGCTCCAATCTTAACCGTTAGTTGCGGCAAAAATGGCGAAGGGCAAAAGAGGGACGGTTGTTAATATAGTTGCAGAAAAATTAATAGACAGAGACATTGTATAAATATAGACCAAATCGACACCTAAATTCCAATTCATCGATCAAAGCACAGAGCTGGTTTTCGCTTGACTGTTCTTCCAAGAATAACCATTCCAATAAGATATACCATTTTTAAGCTCTCTTCTCATCTCTCTTTTTTTTCTCTCCCCACATGTAGACAACAACTTGGTTTCTTCTACCTCCGATGCTCTGTTTTGCTTTCTCGGGTTGTTCGAAGATTTGAATTTTGAATTTCTGTTCTTGATTCTTCGTCCTTCCTCTCCCTCGAAGTTTCTGTCATGGCTGTTGAAGGTAATGTTCTGTTCTTCATGTTTCTGGGTTTTTGTAAGATGTTTTATTTTCCTCTGTTTTTGCTTTTCTCGGGAACCAAACAGAGGGTTATTGTTTCTTTGATGAAATGTTGGATTTTTTTCTCTGGAACCAAACAGAGGATCAATGTTCATTTTGGTGTTGTGGCTGAAGAGTAACTGAAATCCATGAAATTTGTCTCCTTTTGTTTTGAACATTTGGTTTTGCTCCGTTTTCTGGGAAACCAAACAGAGGTTAAGCTTCAAGTTTGCAGTTTTTGGAGTTGTTATTGACTTTATTGTTGTTTTGAATAAGCTAGTAAAAACCCTGTAATGAGAAGAAACTCTCTCTGGGTTTGGATTTATTTAGTTCAAATGTTCCATTTTCCTATGTTTTCTTGCAAACCAAACAGATGGTAAGCATCAAGTTTGAAAATTTCGGTGTTTTATTGACTTGTTGTTTTGAATTAGCTAGTTAAAACCCACTATTGAGAATCAATAATAAAGAAAAACAGTCCTTTCTATATGGGTTTGATTTTTTTCAGTTCAAATGTTCCATTTTCCTCTGTTTTCTCGGAAACCAAACAGAGGCTAAGCATCATTTTTGCACTTATTGTTGTTTTGATTTTTGAAAAGCTACTAAGAAACCATCAAGACCCTCTACTAAGAAAGAAAAAAAAGTGTAGTTCTTTCTATCTGGGATTGAATTTTTCAGCTCAAATGTTCCATTTCCCTCTATTTTCTCGCCAACCAAACAGAGAATAAGCTTGATTTTGCATTTTTTTTGTTGCACTGTTCATTTTGAATTAGCTAGCCATTAAAACCCTGTACTTGAAGAAAACAGAAAGAGTACTTTCTATCTAGATTTTGGATTTTTTCAATTCAACGTTCTATTTTTCCTCTGTTTTCTCGGGAACCAAACAGATGGTAAGAATCATTTTTGCACTAACTGTTTTGATTGTTTAAAAGCTACTAAAAATCCATCAAAACCCTCTACTAAGAATTGAAAAAGATATATCTTTCTATCTGGGTTTGGATTTTTCAGCTCAAATGTTCCATTTCCCTCTATTTTCTCGCAAACCAAACAGAAAATAAGCATGATTTTGCAGTTTATGGTGTTTTTGTTTAACGTACCGTTCATTTTGAATTAGCTAGCAAAAACCCATTAAAACCCTGTACTGGAACAAATACAAAAACAGTACTTTTTATCTAGATTTTGGATTTTTCCAGTTCAAACGTTCCATTTTCCTCTGTTTTCTCGGGAACCAAACACACCAAACCCCCCAAACTCACACTCCATTTCTCTGTTTCTCAAGATCTAGAAGCGACCCACGAGAGCCCAGAAATGACGGAGACCGAGCACGGGATGAGGAAAGTCGACATCGCCGAAGACGACGACGAGGAATCGCCGTCGTCGCCCACCGGAGTCTTCGACATGGTCTCTGTTTCTTCTTCTTCGGGAACGGACTCAGAACAGAGCAGCAACAGCAACAGCTGTGTCGTCACGGCGTCGCAAGAAAAGCAACAGAGCCCGAGAGACAACAGCAGCGACTATGGGGTGCACTGGAAAGGAGCGATCGAGTCGCTGATGAAGAAATCGATGAAGAGGTTCTCGATCATGGGTTCTTCTTATTATGATAAGAAGAACATCAAGCGAAAGCTCGCTCGGATTCGCAGCGCCGACGATCCGATTGATTGCGACGGTATCAAAGCCATGAAACCTTCTTGGAGGAGCTTCGATTACAAGGAGCTCGCAAATGCTACGGATAATTTTCATGAAGGTAATTTTTTTTTTTTTTTTTTTTTTTTTGTAAATGATCTAATTTGGTCAATGAACTTTTGTTTTGTGTCTGATTTAGAAGCGGCGAAATGTAGGGTCGGGTTCAGGTAGAAAGCACTGTAACCTTAATCCGACCATGTAGGGTGTTCGGGCAGTTTGAGTTAGTGTCGCGTCAGGTTAGGGTTCAATTTCGGATTCAGGCGTAAGAACATGTTTTGTGGGTATACCTGACCCGAACTTAATCCGGTCAGAAAATTTCACAACACTACCCGACCCGATCCTTTTAAGTTGAAAAAAATCAAACTCGAACCCGATATTTTTAGAGTTGGGTTGTGAGTACCAGCAGGTACGGGTCTATTTTGCCGGCTCTACCTGAACTTTCGTGTGTTTTGATTCACTTTAGTTTATGAAATTTTATTTGATCCAAAATGGTTCTCAAATTTTAAAAGAATAATTGTTAAACAGGTCCCTGAACTTGTAAAAACTCATCGTTTTAGTCCCTGAACTTTGAATAAATCACTTAGATCCCTAAACTTTGATATTGTGGGTTAATTTAGTCATCGCTAGTTTGGGTTAACTGCTCCGTTAATTTAGTCATCGCCACGTCAGTATCACTAACGGGGCAGTTAATCCAAACTAACGGCAATGACTAAATTGACCCACAATATCAAAATTTAAGAACTAAAACAACGAGTTTTTACAAGTTCAGAGACCTATTTGACCATTATTCTAATTTTAAATTAATAACTTAAAGTGATCATTGTCGTTTGAGCTTATATCAAAAGTTCACGACCAAATTAGGTCGATATTTCAAACTTCACGACCATTTGAGTCAAAGTGAGTCCAAACATAATTTTTCTGGGGACGAAATTGAATATTTTACTTTTATTTATTTATTTATTTTTCTTTTACTTTTCTTGGTTTGATTTTGATTTCGCAAGTGTTAATTTTTTTCGGCTATTGAATTCGGCCGAGCTGTTCTTGTCTTAATTGTTGTTTGGTGGGTTTTCATTAAATGAGCTGAAACTGATTTGTGGATTCAAAAAGTTTTCTTTTTGCGATTTGGGTTTGTTTGACCACAAAGTGTTCGATAAAAGTCCTCAATGAAAGCCATCCTCCGAAGAGAGCCGTCATGTAATTGGCACCAACTAGTAACTACCGGAAATTGGACATTTTGTTTGAATAGGAGACCGTTTTTGACTAAATTAAGATTTTGGATAGAGACAAGACAAGAAATGAGAGTGATGTGGCCTAACTTGTCAACCCACTTGAGACACATGGATAATGGGGTGGGTGCTTGAGAAAAGGTATAGGTTTTGATAGTCAACGACAACGGAATGTGAAATTAGGCTACCATGATTAGTCAAGATTACGCCTCTTAAGAACCGTCGATCTTGATGGATCGAGATGAGTTTAGAGTGGCCCGTTTGAATGACTCACGTTTGGTTCATCGTGATTCGTTAAGGTCACGTACAATGATGGAGCCAAAGGTGAGGTTCAACGTGTGTACAATATATGGATCGAGGATGGGGTGGGCACATGCTTACTGCGGCCTACCCCTAACTCCGCCAATGGCAATAGCAGAGCCAAACTTGAGGTTCTACTTGGGCACAGTTTATGGACCGAGGCTAAATTGTTGAGCAATTAATGCCCATTAAAATATTTTAGAAAAGATTGGATAAAATAAACTAAATCCGAGTATGAGAAATTGAACGAAACTAAGCCTAGTAAAAGAAATGTTTTAGAAATGATGGGGTGGGCACATGTCTACTACGGCCCACCCCTAGCTCCGCCAATGGTCGCGTGTTATTAGGTAGGTGGCTCACTCTTGGCCCATCTTGATCCATCAAGGTCACCGCTTTCTTAGTGGGTCACTCTTGGATTTATCTTTCGAATTGTTTATTCTGTTGTCGTTGATTGATAATACACTTGGATAGCGCTACTTAAGAATCGTCGATCTTTACGGATCAGACGAGTCAAGAGTAGACCCTTTTGAACAACTCACGTTTGGTAAATCCTGATCCATCAAAGTCATGGTTCTTGGATGACCCACTCTTGATTCGTCGAGATTTGCGCTTCTGAGGATGCACTTTGATAAGGAATCTCATATGAAAAGAACGTGAATTATGTCGCTACATGATATACTAGTTTCACTCTTCAACTATTAGATCAAGGTTTTGGTTTGGACTTTGGAGTCAAGTAATCAAGTTTAACATGATAAATTGTCTAGGACAAAACTTCTAAGGCCTACACTTCATGTTCTTTCCCGTTTTGATCTTCGTTTCTTGTAAATTGTTACTAGTTTTGTAACTAGGTTTTTGCCAATTGAGTCCATATGATTCATAACTTAATGAAGCTGTGGTTCGGTTTATGCCTCGAACATTTACAGATAACTTGCTCGGGAAAGGAGGGCACGCGGAAGTATACAGGGGACGCCTATCCGATGGCAAGCTTGTAGCGGTGAAGAGACTAATGACAAGCAACAAAGAAGAAGAAGACGGGATTGGTGATTTCCTCTCAGAGCTCGGGATAATCGCGCACATTAATCACCCGAACTCAGCTCAATTGCTCGGGTTTGGCATCGATGGTGGATTGCACCTTGTTCTCCAATTCTCTCCCCATGGAAGCCTCGCTTCCGTGCTTCACGGTGATGTACCTTCTTTATATGTTCAATTTCACGAGTACTTCAAATTTTCCGACTCGTCTGATGAAGAGATCTTTGGCGTTTCAGGTTCGGAGGAGAGCCCCTCGTGGAGCGTAAGGTTTAAGGTGGCTCTAGGCGTGGCGGAAGGGTTGAAATACCTCCATCATGATTGTCCGAGGCGCATTATTCATCGGGACATTAAAGCCTCGAATATTTTGCTAACCGAAGATTACGAAGCTCTGGTGATTCTCTTAGTAATTGATTTGTGTTGTGACTATGATCTTCTTGCGGTTTTTGCTTAACTAGTCTTGTGTTCGATTTGCGATGTGTAGCTTTCGGATTTTGGATTGGCAAAGTGGCTCCCGGATAAATGGGCTCACCATATAGTTCACCCCATAGAAGGCACATTTGGGTAAGCAATTAGTCTTTGTGAATATCTTTCAGTCGAGCTGACTATTCGTGCGTGCGTGTTGAAGGTTCATCACGTGATATATGGGATAACATAAACACGACACGTTAACTAAATGGATCAGATTGACATGACCCAACCCAACATGTTTTGCACGACCCCCTAACACGATTGAATGTCGCAAATTTGCCTTAACTATCATAACTATGTTAACTAGAGTACCCAAACACGCTCATTCTTTGTCGTATCATGAGACCTGAATTGCCACCTCTAGTCTTTCCCTAGCGTTTTGGACTATTTTGTGCCTAATGCAGCTTCATATGGGCTTTAGGTATTTGGCTCCTGAGTACTTTATGCATGGACTTGTTAACGAAATGACCGATGTATTTGCATATGGAGTTCTAGTCTTGGAGATCATCACAGGACGCCACGCAGTTGACTCATCCCGACAAAGCCTCGTAATGTGGGTATGGACTCATTTTCTCTCTCACTACACTTCAAATCATAACTTCGTCCCCTATTCAACATCCCAACATGACCCATTTTCGTTTCGCGTAATAGGCCAAGCCACTCCTCGAGAGCAACGACATGAAATCCCTAGTAGATCCTCGTCTGGGAGACGAATACAACGTCACAGAGCTCAAACGTGTCATGTTCATAGCCTCGATGTGCATCCACCACTTATCCGACATGCGTCCACACATGAATCGGGTATGCAACTTCCCCTTACTCTCTCTATATCCCGTCATTTAAAGCAAAACTTCAAGTTCACTCAAAAATCCCGCGAACGTAGGTTGTGCAACTATTGAAAGGCGATATAGGGAGTCTTGAACTAAAGCAGAAGTCCATGACCTCAAGATCAAACCTCCCCGAGGGTTGCGACTTGGAAGATTACACGTGCTCAAGCTATCTCAAAGTACTGAGTCGTCACAAGGAACTCGCCTTGGAATGAGGATCGATCATATGGTGAAAATGTATAGTTGTGTGATGTTGATCAAGCTTTTCTTGAAATATTTGTAGCCTCTTTTTTCATGTAGAGGGAATGGTAGCGAAAGAGGGCTCTCGCGCGCCATTTTCGCGAGAAAATCGAACTTGAGAGCTTCAATGGAGATTGTAATGGAAATGTAATGTTGCTTGTAGCTTCTCTTTTGCTGCTATTGCTTGTTGTTTGTGTATGGTGTGTTGGATGTAGATGCAAAATTGTTCATAAACTTGGGGTTGATGAGAGTAGTTTCTCTTTGAAAACCTTGATGATCAAGAAACAATTGTTCGTAAACTTCAAAACTGAGTACTAAAAAAGAAAAAACAAAGTAGAAACGATCAACCAACTCGATTGGTTGACTTCACGGGCATCAAAACCTCCTTCCAACAACTCAATTTTCCTCCCGAAACTCAAATTCTATTAAACATTTCATCTTTCTAACAATTCCTTTGCTCTTATTTATCGAACATCAGTGTTTTACTTTCTTTTCAAGCTGCTGATATGATAGAAATATTTATTCACTCTTATTTATCTAAAATTATTTGATTTGCTCTCTTTTTGAACTGATGAGTATATATCTTTGCTCTTATTTATCGAGCATCATCTGTTTTGTTTCTTTTTAAACTGCTGGCAAGATAGAAAAATTTCTTCGCTCTTATTTATCGAAATTGGCAAAATATAAATATTTCTTCGATCGAACTGTTTGACATATACTCCTCCATCTAAAATAGAATACTAAAAGTCCACTTAAAATTTAGCTATTTACTTTGACCCATTAACAAGGTTATGGATAAAATGTATATTAATTAACTATTATAAAATTATATTAGTTGCAACTTAACAAAGACGACAAGATGGTGACATTTCATTTAAAATCACTTATACCTACCTAAGTAAATTTGTAAGAGAAGAACGATCCGTCCGGATTCATGATTTTATAAAAAGTGTTATCTTATTAATTTAACCGATATACATATTGATGATGCACAAAAAGTCGGGAGAATTTTACTCCAATAAGACGACGACACGTGGCAAGGCGACTAGTCAACGAGTC
>JAYMTK010001776.1:0-15464 GCA_036897405.1 Pelargonium myrrhifolium | reverse complement strand
AAAAAAATGATAATGTGGGGTCAGCTATGCCACTGGCTGAAGGAAGGCTCGAATATGAGACATCGAGGGGATCAAACGCCTTAATTAAACCGCTTGCTTTACTTGTGTCCAACACGACAACCTAGCGTCTTTTTGTTGGAATTACCCAAGAATATTCTCATAATTGACAATTTGTATCATAACACAACTCGCGACACGAAATAATGTGTTTGAGCTCGCATATTTTGTAATCGTGTCATGTTCGTGTTGGGCCTTCAAAACACGCACGCATAAATAATTAGTCGTGTTGTGACATGTCCAACACAACACACCCAACGGCCAATCCGCACAATTAAGGGTATAATTGTAAATTAAACATAATAACACGTCAAACGTTAGTTCTATCATGCATAATGTATTGGGTCGTGTTCATGTCAATCGTGACGTGTCATGTCAACATGAGACTATTTAGTTATCGTGTTAAACGTGTCAGAATCGTGTCGGGTCGTGCAACACACAAAACCTTCCGCACGGCATGTGTACACTAGTTGTTAGCTCTAATTTAAACTATTAAAACGACAAGCATAAAACCAAAACGGTTCAGCTAACTACTACGCACTACGACAACGTTTCATTAAACCACTTGACCAAGCTACTAACTCAAACGACACCGTTTGATTCTCCTTCCCCAGACGTTAACGTTGCATGCTCAGCATAAATGTATTAATTTTTGGTACAATAATTCCATATTACTCTTTCAATTCACTTGAAATAACTTACACAATATTGATAGGAAAATATTATATATTGGTCTCCAACTATTCAATCTATTTTGAATTGGTACCATAATTGATTTTTGTTCTAATTGGCACAATTTTGTTTCAAATTGGTCTCATATATAATTTCATTATGGGTTTCCTATGGTCAATCCGATTTGGGCTAGACAAGCAACCCGATCACTCACAGTTAGTGATGGGGAGTGGTACAAAATCTATTATCTAGGTACACTGAAAACAGAAGGAAGATGGATGAGGTTCGGAGAGCGTCGACTCTACCTGGCGCACCGTAGGAAAACTTACGGTTATTTGGTAGCATTTTGCTACGTTGAGATCGTGCATGTCTCTCAATTTAGACAACCTTCGGGTTCAGTTATTTCCTGGGCTATTGGGGTTCTGACCATTATGTGGGTTGTGAGGTATAGGCAGTGGCGGAGTCAGACTTGAAGCTGAACATGGACACAATTTTTAGACCGAGGCTAAATTGTTGTACAACTAATGTTTGTTGAAGTATTTTAGGAAATATTTGATAAGTCAATCTGAATCAAACTTTGAAAAATCGAACGTAACTAACCTTAGTCTAAAAGTTTTAGGGAGGATGGGGTGGACACATGCCTACTACGGCCCACCCCCAGCTTCGCCAATAGGTAGAGGGGTAAACTGATTTTCTAGTTGTACTCTGTACCAATTTTATAATTTTTAATAAAATGCATTCCGTTGTAAAAAAAAGTCACGTGTTTGACACATCAACAAATATTTTCCAACAAAAAATTTGTCACGCTATCCTAATTTAACTGCAACGACCCAGACTGAACCAATTCGAAACAAAATAATATAGTTTGAGACCAAATTGAAACAACATCGACCGATAGTTTGTGGAACAAATTAAAACAAAAATAGAATTAGGTGCCAAATTTGTAACAACATGAAGAGTTGTGGGACCAAAATGAAACATTTTCCAATAATGATAATATTATGAATTAATGTTCAACAGAATCTAAATTCAGTTATATTTTTCTTGCTTCACTGAGTGTGTGTGAGTGAAGACCAGAAGTATATATATATAAGGAGAAGCTTCTAGATCTGAGAATTGTGAGTTCCGTACACTACCATTCTCTGTAACCTGGCGAAGAAGTTTCAATAGCTCTGTCAATTTTCGTCAATCTCAGGCGGTTTCGTTCTTCTTCTTCTTCAGCGGCGGTTTCTTGTTCGTCAAGCAACGGAACTTCGTTCTTCTTCAGAGGATTTGTTCTTGTTGATTATTCGAGTACGGTAATGTTCTATCTCTCACGAACGGAACTGTGATTTTGTCAATTTCTGAGACTGTTGTGTGATTCTTGTGAAGTTTTGTTGAGGATCGTGCTTTGGATTTTGCAATTTTGGCTTGCTTTGTGGACTGGAATTTGGCATCTGTGTTGTTTTTGCACTTGATTTGCTGGATTGAAGTGGCATTGTGAGTTTGTGAATCGTTTGCCTTCAGATTTTGTGTTTGAGATTAGGATTTATAATACTCGATTTCGGCTTGAATTTTGTACTTGATTTTCGAGATTGTTGTGACATTGCTCAAGAACTATGATCTTGGAGGTGTTTTTGTACTTAATCAGCTCATGTTGTGTTCTTAGCTACAAATATTTGAACATTTATCTCTAGCTAAGAAATCTTGATGAATTCTTATTGTAATGTAGATTAGCACTTCCATTGGGAAGTTTCGTCACTTCAGTTCCACTTTATTTTTCCATTTTGGCTTGAATCAGGACTAGAATCTCTCTCTGTTTCTGAAATTTTGTTGTTTTGGTTTGCTGGATTGAAGTGGAAATGTGGCATTGCTCTTGGAGGTGTTTGTTAGATTTGTATGTGTCATTTTCGGCTTGAATTAGGTCTAGGATTTGTTTGTAATTACGTGTCATTATTTTGTATGATATGCATGGTTTAAGAAAAAGATGTTGAAGGACACACTCTTCTTGTGCTTCTTTGCAGAACATAGCAAATATTGAGCTTTAATGAACAACCAGATGAATTAGTCCGGATTAAACTTTTCCTAACCGTAGCTATCAGTTTAGAGTTTCCACTTCCTGTTTCCAATAGAATTTACTTTCCATCTAAACAAGAACACGGATATGCCTTTGTTTGCTTGTAAACAATGCCAAGTAATAAGTGCATGCATAACACAAATGGTAGAGTGAAGGTTGGGATTCTTGCTAAATCCTTTGGTTACTATCCGTTATTGGATTGTTGTTGGTGTTTTTTTCATATATAAACTATGCTCAGTAATTAAAGTTTTATATTTGATTTTAAGTATAACTGTTCCCTGATGTTAATGTTCTGAAATGTGGACAGGGGAATCAGAATTTCAGCACAATCAGCTCTAGAGCATCCTCCAGATACTGCAACATGAAGCCACACTTTGTTTTAGAAGCAACTTTCCTCTTGATCTTCCTTTCGCTGTGTACTGCCGATCTAAATTCAGATAAACAAGCTCTCCTTGACTTCGCTGGTGCTGTTCCTCATGGACGGAAACTTAACTGGAATGCTAACACTTCAATATGCTCCTCTTGGGTTGGCATCAGTTGCACCTTGCATGGAGGAACCCGCGTGTTTGCCCTCCGGCTCCCCGGATTTGGCCTCTACGGTCCAATTCCAGCCAATACACTTGGAAAACTCGATTCCCTTATTATCTTGAGCCTCCATGCCAACAAGCTCAGTGGAGATCTTCCATCCGATTTACTTTCCCTTCCCTCACTCCACTATATATATCTTCAACATAACAACTTTTCGGGCCATATACCATCGTCTTATCCTCGTCAACTCATTTTGCTTGATCTCTCCTTCAACTTCTTAACTGGCAGAATTCCAGCTGCAATTCAGAATTTAACACGCCTATTTGGATTGCACCTCCAACACAATTCCCTCACCGGATCCATCCCTAACCTCAACCTCACAAGGCTTAGGTACTTGAATTTGAGCTACAACAGTCTGACAGGTTCCATCCCGCCTACCCTCCGAAAATTCCCTGCCTCTTCATTTGAGGGGAACACTTTGTGTGGATCACCATTGAAACCGTGCTCTTCAATCACCCCTGCACCTTCTCCTTCACCAACAATAACAGCCCCTAGAAAACCAAGGAAGGGTTCAGGGAAGGAATTAAGTACAAACGCTATCTTGGGCATTGCACTCGGGGGATCTTCTGTGCTGATTTTACTAATTGTTGGTTTGTTGACGTACTGGTACATCAAAAGAATAACTTGGGAAGATATCTTGGAAAGTAGTCGCGTGTCAAAAGGAAACGGTGAAAGGAGCAGCAAAAAACCTAAGAAAATCTTTGGTAGCAAGGCACGAGAGGGTGAGAAAAACAAGTTGACATTCTTTGGAGGTTCGCCCTATAATTTTGAACTTGTGGACTTATTGGTTGCTTCTTCTCTAGTTCTTGGAAAAGGGAGTCATGGGATAGCCTATAGGGTAGGATTGGAGGATGGAACATTAGTGGTTGTGAAAAGGTTGAGTAACGTGGTAGCAGGGAAAAACGAGTTTGAACAGCACATGGACAATGTGGGTAGGGTCCGTCAGCACCCAAATGTCGTGCCTCTTCGTGCTTACTACTATAGCAGGGACGAGAAACTCCTGGTCTATGACTACATAGCAGCAGGCAGCCTCCACAAGTTGTTGCACGGTATATGCACTATCCATTTATCTTGTTTTTGTTTTCTTAATTTCCCTTACTTGTTTCGTTTATCAACTATGAACTTCTATGTTACTGAAGCATTACAATGAGAAGTCACCACAGAAACTACCGAGCCCTTTACTGTCCTAGACACAGAACATACAGATTAAGCATTAAGTTTACCATCAGTTAAAAAAAACAAACCCGCTTCAAAATCATGCCTATGTTTCCTTTTATGCACATCACCTATTAAATTACTGTCCAACAATGCTTGATGCTAATGGAGAGTTCAAATTTCAAACATACAATGAAAAGTCATTCATAGAAACTACTGAGTCCTGTATGGTCATTGACGCAGGGCATACAGATGTATCGTTAAGTTATTAGAAGGCCAGTTTCTTAGGAATAACCATCAGTTTTACGAAAAAAGCGTTGAATATTACCATGCCTTATGTAGGGTCTAAACCAAACTCCATATGCTGCTATATGGTTAATCTCAATATATCATATCATGCCTATCTTTCCTTTTATGCACAGCACTTATTCTGATATCAAATGGCAGAAAAAGCCGTTTCTGTCCAACAATGCTTGATGTTGGAAGGTTCAATCATCTTTGCATAGGAACATGGTTATCTCAAGTAGGAGTAATGTCTGTTTTGCCGAAAATATTTGAGGCACTTAACTTTGCATTCACTGTACAAGACGTGCAGTACATATATAATTACATTGCTCATTGTTTTCTGGGAAAAATTATTCATAGAAACTGCCGAGTCCTTTATGTTCATAGACACAACATACAAATTGAGCATTTAGTTACTCAAGTCCATATGTCTTAGGAGTTACCATCAGTTTTTTTTAAAACACCTTTTTTTTCCTTTTATGCACAGCACCTATTCTGATATATCAACGGCACATTTAAGTAGCTCACGAATGGGAATGAAAATGGAAAATCTGTCTGCATACATATATAAATAGTGCTCATCTTTTTTTATGGTAATGTAGCGTAACAATGAAACGTCATTCATAGAAACTACTCGGTCCTTTATGGTCATAGACACGGAACTTACAGATTGAGCATTTAGTTACTGAAGTCCATATGTCATAGGAGTTACCAATGCACCTATTCTGTTATATCAATGACACATTTAGGCAGCGTTTGGATTAAATTTTGGGGAAAGGGAATGGAAATGGAAATCAAGGATAGGAATGAGATCGAAATTCCCGTTCTAGAGCCATGAACGAGAATCTCAATCTCATTCCCATTCCGATTATGGATTACATTCAATGTAGAAGACTCGTAACACATATTTCATGATTGATTTCTCGATCTATATATGACTACAGGAAGTAAAGAAACTGGACGAGAACCAGCAGACTGGGAAACCCGAGTAAAGATCTCACTCGGAGCTGCTAGGGGAATCGCATACATACACACTGCAGCCGATGGAGAATTCATCCACGGGAACATAAAATCATCCAACATCCTCCTCACCGATGATTTCCAAGGCCGCGTCTCAGATATAGGCATAGCTCATGTCATGAGCTTCCCCACCAAGCCATCCAAAAATGTAGGCTACCGTGCTCCCGAATTGATCCAGACACGCAAAACCTCCCAGAATTCCGACGTGTACAGCTTCGGGGTCCTCCTCCTGGAGATGATCACGGGCAAGGAACCGGTCCAGACCATTCTCGGGGATGCTGCAGGTGCTGTTGATCTCCCCAAGTGGGCTCGGACTACCATCCACCAGGAATGGTCATCGGAGGTGTTTGATGTGGAGCTCTTGAAGCACGAGAACATCGAAGGGGAGATGATCCAAATGCTGCAAATTGCTCTGGATTGCGCGGAGGAGGCGCCGGAGAAGAGGCCCGAAATGAGGGAAGTTGTGAGGATGATAGAGGAAGTGAGGCCGGCATTTGATGCTTCGAATGATGATCATCATCAGATGTCTAACTCAGTGAGTCCACAATCTGATGAATGATCATCTTCAGGTCTCTAACTCAGTGTTACCAAGAGAGATATTGAATCCAAGTTTTGGTTCTTGTGAATGTTGTGCAGTGAAGTCTTGTAAAGAGGAGACATTTTCATTTCATGTTTGTAAATGGACATTGGTGTAAATGGTGGTATAGCTTCAGGTGATTTGATGATGATGTGGAAATAAATAGTCACAGGTTGGAAGTTGGTGAAAAGTGTGAGTTTCGGATGGATTTTCGATTGATAAAGAGTAATCTGAATCCGATGCAAAAGGGATTCGGATTGAATTGAATCTAATAAGTTTCATACTTTTGTGTAAAATGGGAGGATTTGTCCGATCCAAAATTGATCGGTTTAAATCAGATTGACTTTTAGTCGAATTGGATTTCGGATGCCAACGGTTAGGATCCAAATTGTCGCAGGTTGGAAAATGGTGGAAAATGTGTCAAAATTGAATTTCGGGTTAGATTTCAATACCAAATTCGATTCAAAAAGGGTTCAGATAGCTGATCTAATAAATTTTGATTTTTTTTTTTTTAAATTTATAAAAGGAACAGATTTGTCAATCCAATATTGATAGAATTGAATCGGATCAATTTTTAGTCGTATTGGATTTCAGATGTCGACAGATTTGGATTTAGATTATCAGCTCTAAACATAGCAAGAACTACGAGATCGCCCCTTTCCTTTTGGGGTGACAGAGGGATCGTACCATTCGAGCCTTTTTTTTCATGCTTTTCCCGGAGGTCTGGAGAAAGTTGCAATCAAGAATAGAGAGAACAAATTTGATCGTCAAAGTAAGAGCAAAAAGCGCATACAAGTTTATCTCAAGCTGGCGATTTGAGTTTCAGGTTGGCCAGAGTTTTAGTCTATGATTATGGATTCAATTCTCTGTTGGACGTATCACGGTGACTCCGCTACACCGCCCGTGATCCATCACGGTGGAAACCGCTATAAATAAAATATAATCAAGCGGTTTCAAAAGTCCAAACCGCTATGTAGCGAGGCGGAGCCACCACAAGCCTTAACGGGCGGATCACCGTCCGTGAACACCCCTAGTTTTAGTTTTGTTTATGTTTCGACTTATTCTCAACCACTAAAATTTTGGTCAACACTCTCTTGCCCTCATTGATGAATGACTTCAATCAAGAAATGTTATAATATAAATGGTTCTATATCATAGCAATTAGCAACATTGCATCACAAAAATGTAAACAATTAGTACAAAAATTAGCACATGTAAAAACTCAGCTAAATCATCATCTTTTCGGTTCTCTAAGTATGGTTATCAACTTCGAAATCGTGGATTGAGTTGAGCAAACCCGCGTATGTTCTATGTAAAAACTGCAAGGACCTGCATCTCTAGCGGGTCGGGACTGATGAGTTGGGTCTTCTCAACCCGATCCCCAAAAAACCGTTGCAAAACCCGAATTGTCAACTCTACTTCGAAACTAAATCACCCCTCGTGCACGAACATGGAACGAGAAACACAGAAATAAATTGATTAATTGCTAGGGTTCGGGGAGCTCTTCTGGACCAAATCGGCGCCACTAACATACCTAGCAACGAAGGATATTAACCGGAAAGGAGCACCGATCAGCGGGGCATCAGAAAGTGGCAGTGCTTCCTCGTTTACGCTACTCTTCGAGGCATCCTGCAACTCGGGTTCTACAACTTCGTTGTCATCCAATGGAACTTGTTCGATTTCTCCGGATTCATCAGCTTTCGGAGAGTTGGGGACTGTAGTATCTTGTTGATCATCTGCATTATCAATACCGGTTCTTTCATCTTTCATCAGAATAGTTTCTAGGGACTCGAGCTTCTCACCCGACACGGGCGCCCGATCATAGCTGGATATAAAGGCGGGCTCAGAAACTGTAATCGTTTCAGTAGTTTCAACGTTCAAATCACTTCCAGTGGCTGAAGAAAGAGCAACTGTTGCTTTTTGTCGGTCAAGTTCAGCATACAAATCGTTCACCTGAGAAAAATCGAAAGCAACATAAAACTCGGATCAGGAGATGTGCACTTGTGAGCGTCTAACAAAACCAGAATCCAGCAATAGATATTGCTAAACGAGATAAGTGAATGTTTCGAGATAGTCCTCTTAGAATCCATTTTGTGTCAAATTGTGTCAATTTAGTCCCGATTTGATTTTTGCTTCAATTGAGTCTCCTTATCATCTATTTTGCGCCATAGTGTCCCCAATTACACATATGGTGACCATTTAGAAACAAATGTGGATACCAAGGGGACTAAATTAGAATGAGAAAACATATCGGGGACCGACTTGACACAAAACATAAACTAAAGAGACCATTTTGGAGCATAATCCAACGACGAACTGGCGATTCGGGCCACATGCCTAATGTCGGGACAAAATCTCACATGCTCGTATTTTGCAACTTTTTATCAGTCCTACCCTTTCCCACTAAGTGCCGAGACACATTAGAACTGACGAAAAGTTGCTCGAAAAAAAACATGTCCATTTTTTGGCCCGGCCCGTTTCGGCCCACAGCCTGCATTGCCAGGTATCGACAAGACAAAAAAACGTGGTCTTTTTATATTACTTGCATCAAATGAACAAATAAAACAAGCATATGAGTTATCACACGACAACTGCAAAGAAAGGTAGTACCTTCTCAACAAGCTCGGCATTTTCTGAAATCAACTTCGCAACCATTGCACGTGCTCCTTCCATTTGAGAGTTCAGGTCTTCGTGTTCAGAAGTCTACATCACACACAAAAAGTTAAATTTGTGTCCACTCGACATATTTTCTGCCAACAAAAACCGATAGATCAAATGCCTATACTGAGTGATTCATCTCAAATACGGTAGTTTGGAGAAAGATAACGCGGCAGTGTTGTGACAAACCCTGTATGCGAATAAGCCGAATAAAGAGTGCAAGAAGCAAACCTCGTTGGATGAGTGAGCAGAGGCAGTGCTCTCGAGGTTCTGAATCTGCGATCGCATATTGGATATATTTTCCAGCAGTTGTCGGTTTTCTTGCGAGAGATTCTTCCTGGATTCTTCCAACTCCACCACCTGCCAGGCTTTGTTTTTAATTTCCACATCAGAACAAATGCACGGTTTTGCAGTTCATGGCCCAACCAAGAGAGAGTGATGCAAAAGCAACATCGAGATTTAATTTGATTATATTATACAAATCGAAAAGTAAAAGACTAAGAGAACTGAAAATGAATTATCATACTCAACCTTCTTGAATTCCTCTACACTGGAAAATTTACACGGTTAAGTCATAAATTGGTCTAGCCGCAACCTTTTGGACACATAATCTGGCCAATTAAAATTCCACTTTTCAGGACCGTTGGATGAACCAAATAGTCTCAACTAGAGTTGACAATTTGGACACAAACCCGTGTTTTTGCAGGTTTGGATCAACTCAATTGGACATCTTCGATTTTGGGCTTGGGTTTGGAGTGGGATCAGGTCAGTCAACCCACACTCAATCCATACCTTTACAATGGTCTGCACCTAAGCATATTGTGTTAGGTATTTTCAACCCGACCCGAAATCCGAATTGCAAGCAATATTCTTAACCTTGAGTTTGGAGTGGATCAGGTCAGTCAACCCGCACCCAATCCATACATTTACTATGGTCCGCACCTAAGCATATCGTATTAGGTATTTTCAACTCAACCCGAAATCCGAATTGCAAGCAATATTCTTGACCCCATATTGTTTTTCAAAGGTATTCTAGTCATAAAATTTGTTTCTACAAGGATACCGACATAACTTCGAACTTCTCACACAAGTGTGTCGTATTTGAGAAACCATAGGTTTATGGATTTAAGAAAATCCACTGAACTGTAGAGAGACATTCTCATTTATGTCTTCATATGAGTGCTCGGTTACATCCTTGACAACCCGTAGCAGCAAGTTTCACCTTATGCTAAGAGAATCGAACTAATAATATGATACTATACTTGTTAAACCACCCATGCTCGAGCAAAATAACCATGTCAACAAACACTGTAGACATCTCTACAACATACATAAGGAAGATCATTGAGCGATGTACCTGAGCCTGTAGTCTAGTGACATCATCATTCAGGCTAGCAATTATTTCTTTGGTTGAGTTCTGTAGAACAATGAAGATCGATATGAAAACTGTGCTTATAATCTATGCCGATCAAATTTAGCCTCAGAAAATTAGATAATAAAAGAGAAGTGAATGAATCGTAAAATAATACAGAGAAATAAAACAAACACACTAAAAAGCCCAATCCGCCAGAAGCAGGGATGCAAAGAAACCCAATCGACCACAAAACACGAGCTACAATAGTGTGTAGAGACCAATAAGCATCAAACAAGCACGCACTTAATTAAACAAAGAGCCAAAAATGTATCCAGTAAAATTGCTAATGGCACATTTGGATTTGATTAATTGGAACAAGAGAGTACGATTTGAAGGATTGCGAGCCAAACTACTTTGAACAATAATATCATTTTAAAAGTTGCAAAAGCCATTCCAAAAACATAACGAAATGACACGTTTACCTCCTTATGAATCCAGGATTCTTTTTCTCCCTCTAGGTTTTTGATATTTTCCTCCAACTTTATCTGTGGAACATTATGCATTTTAGTTCAACAGTACAAACCGATGTTCAAAACGATTTAAATAAGCACATATGGATACACAAAATACAGCCAAAATAAAATGCATATTATCCATGAAGGAAAGTTAGGGTGGCAATTTAGTATTCTGTAAAATGGGTTGCCCGAACACGACTCGATCCTTGAAAGGGTTGAATTACATTACACAAACACGACATGCTCAACACATTTAAGTCATGGGCCATGACCCTAATTGTCAGCCCTAAAG
Source organism: Pelargonium myrrhifolium (assembly GCA_036897405.1). Lineage (NCBI taxonomy): Eukaryota > Viridiplantae > Streptophyta > Magnoliopsida > Geraniales > Geraniaceae > Pelargonium > Pelargonium myrrhifolium. The sequence goes on along the minus strand of JAYMTK010001776.1, from coordinate 4,235 downwards.
TAAAGGGCGAAGCAATTTTCATTACGTGGTCTATTAACCAAGTCAACCAGAGACACCAGTGTACAAAAAAATTACCACTTTCAAACCAAGAGATGCCTTTCCATCCAGTAAGTTATTGATTCTCTCCTTCATACCAGCCTGCATGTAATGTAGCGTTAAATTAAAACCCTCGGAAAATCTAGATAAAACATAAATACTACAATTGGACACATGAACACTGCCAAGACCAACTATAGCTATGGCTTCATTGTTTCACAGAAAGTAACTTCCGGACAAAGTTTTCCTAGTTTCTAACAGTTGGTGCATCAAGGAAAAATAATCAACGGTAACATTTTCCTCCTTCATCCAGTCAAAATCCATCCAAAATATATGGAGACAGATTTTCTCCTTTTAAAAACAATAGAATTGAAGACAATTCTAAACATATTTATTTGCAATATTGGTGGTAAACTGTAAATTATTTATCTACAGTTCTAGTCATAAAAAATTACAGACAATAGAATAGAATTACCTCCTTCTCAATCCAAGATTCCTTTTCACTTTGTAATTCTACAAGTTTCATCTCTAGCTTAGCCTGTAAATCATCGATTTAGATAAACCAGCCTGTATAAGAAGAAAGACACATATACAACTGCAATATAAAAGGTGAAAAGGAGTGCGTGAAGAAAAAATAAATCTACTTTACTGATTAGATAAATAATAATTAAATTACCTCTTTCTGTTTGTGTGAACAAAGTTCATTTTGCAATTGTTTGGTCGACTCTTCTAAGATAGCCTAGAAAAGAAGTTATTAATAAGTTCACAATAATAGTTAAAAATAAATGCAGGAAATCATGTAAAATGACTTGTATTACCTCTCTTTCAATATGTGAATATTTTTCAATGTGCAATTGCTTGATTATTTCTTTTAAGTTAGCCTGGAAGAAAAAAAAAACTCAAATCAATTCACAACAATTACCAAATCCGAAGAACGCTGAAGCTGAAACATTATTGGAAAAACAAGAAATGTGTGAGTGCATATTCAAGATAGCTAGTCTGACCTCTCTTTCCAGCCACTGTGATTTCTCTTCTTCAGATATAACAGACTGTAATGTCAAAAATAAGTAGTCAGAGAAAGTGCACCAAAAGCAATAATCAAACAAGTGAAGTTCATAATTGGATAATAAAACTCATAATGAGTGAATGAACGTAATCTAAAGATGGTCATATAAACTACAAGTAAAGGCTTTACAAGTCTACAGATATCGAAACTGCGCATGAGAAGGCACAACATTTATGGTACTTTGAGCAAGTTGATTACATGATTTACTCAGGCTTCAACTTGAAGGGGGGTATAGGTGATCACAGGTTTATTAAGAACGCATAGCATAGTAGACTAGTAGAGGCCTATGGAATTTGGTTTTTAAAGTAGTAACACTAAAAAATACACACCACCTCGGACTTGTTTTCTCCTTGCCTTTTCAAATTATAACAAGACTTTATTCCTACAATAACTTATTCATTGTAGGAACCTGTGAAAGACAATATCTAACTAAACAGAAAGGGATAATTGACCAACTTTCTTGTTTTAGTCCAGAAGCACAAACAGTATTCACAAAACATAGTAGGTCCAGAATCTTATAATCATTTGAGATCATTTCATCTCTCTAGTATGTTTTAGCTATTAACCTAGAAGTTTTGAAATCTGCTAATTACAAGAATACTACACTTTATGGAACTATGGAAGCCATTAGGTTTAGCAGTAAATGGTAGGATGTGAAACCATTCACAAACAAAAGTTGAAACAGAAAAAATAAAGCCATTTTGTCCATAAAAAAAATGGTGTTATTACACTAACTACACAAAACTTTGGAAGATACCCAATTTGGTACACAAAAAGTCAATTTAGTACATTGAACTCTCAATGTGCAGGGACTTTGTAATGAACCAAATTGGGTACAAATTAAAAGTTCACCTACTAAATTAGTTTTTTTTTTCTTTCAAGTCCGCATTGGAGATCAGGTCAAGTGTATCATTACTAACATCAATCCTAACTTGTAGTATTCAAACAAAAACACAAAGACAATCCAACATCAAATAATTTCAAGCTAAGAAATCTGCAAATTAGATGATCCTAATAAACAAACAATCATAAAAAGGAGCAAACTTGCTTGTTGTGTGTCATTGTGCTGATGATGAGCTTGCAGACCCAGATCCTGATTTTGCTCAGAAACATTGTTGTGCACAGTAGCTTCCTGAGGAAGATGATCCTGCCCATTGGTCAATACATTCAGATCCAAAGAAGAATGAGAAGAAGAAGCTGTTTCTCTGTCTCCATTGCCGCCGCCGCCGCCGAGGACCGATGATTCTTGTGCCTTGTTCTGCTTCTTGTGCTTCTTCTTCCCCATGTTGAGCTCTGTAGCTCAAAAACCCTAACCAGATCCAAAACTATATCTGCAGTTCGACCCAAATATGCAATGAAATTCGAATAATCGAATAAATTATAAATCACTCGAGCTTGAGATTGAGAAATGGAGACAATTTCTTGAAACCCTTACCTAAATCTCTCGAATTGGTCACTCGTGTTCAGTTCAGAATCTACGGAACTGTTTTATTGAAATCGAAATCAGTAATGAACAATTTAAAAAAAAAAAAAAACAAATTAATAGATGAAATCAGAGCAGCAATGAGATGGATTTGGATTCAGACGCGAATGTGAAGAAGATTCAAATCGAAATCGATGGGGAAAAAAATAAAAAATAAAAAGTGTATCTGAATTTAATTTGACGGTTAGGGTTTTTAGGGAAAGAAACGGAAATTTTTGGCAAAGCCTTTGTCAGTTGGACGATTTTTTGTCCTTTTGATGTGTTTCTAACGGTTAATTGATTTTTTATGTCATAAATTCTTGCTTTATTTTTTTTTTTTGCCGTCTGGTTCACCGGAGCTTTGCCCCGACTACGTTTAGTTCCGACCCGGATCGCGCACTCAGCAGTGGTAGGTGAGTCTCCCAACCAGAGCTTTGCCCCAACTACGCCCAGATTCGACCCAGATCGCGCACCCAGCGGTGGTAGGTGAGTCTCCCAACCAGAGCTTTGCCCCGACTACGTCGAGATCCGACCCGGGTCGCGCACCTAGCAGTGGTGGGTGAGTCTCCTAGCGGGTTTTTTTTTACGAACACAAGGTTTCGAACCTATGACCTTGCTTAAGCGGTAGCAAGTTGCTTACCACTTGCACCAACCCACGTTAGTGCCTTTTTGTTTTTGTTTTTCCGAGAGAAATCACAAATAATATTAAGTGGTTGTTTGACATATTTTTAGTGGGTTTGTAACTACTTTTACAGACCCACAAGTGTTTTCGTTTTTCCGAGAGAAATCACAAATAATATTAAGTGGTTGTTTGACATATTTTTAGTGTGTGCGCAGCTACTTTTGCAGAACCAAAAATATTACCAAACAATGCCTAAAGAGGCTTCATGACCCTGCAACTTTTCGATCTATTCAAAACTTACCAATCAAATTTCATATTAATTATTAAACATTGCGTTCCCCTATAGAAAAATATATCATCTGGATCAAACCTTCGTTAGATTTAACAGTTCTATTAGGTCAGTTTGCGTGGCGCTGACGTGAAATTTTTATTTTAATTATTTATTAATTTATTTACGCATTGGGCGTTGATGTGACATTTTTGAATATTTTAATATTTATTTTAAATGACACAGTTAAACCCATTTTTCATTACCTTTAACTAACGGGATGATTTTTGATACTCAAGGGTAGTCTAAAGTCACGAAACAAAGTTCATGAGTACAATTTATGAGAATGGATAGTTAATGGGTGCTTTCTATAATTTTTCCTTTATTTTAAGAAGTATAAACTATATTGATTATAAAAAATAGTACAAACTATAAAGTACTTTTTTTTTTTAGTGGAAACTCGAAGCATTTTATTGATGATCAGAAGGTTGCAAGTAAAAACGTATAAAAATAATCCCACACTACACCAATAACCCGGTTTCAAAAGGCCAACTCTCCGAGATTTCGACGTTGAAATCGCAAATCTTCAAAACCCAAAAGATGATCGAATGACCCACTCCAGCGCATTGATATCACCAGTTTTTTTCGAACCACATCCAAACCGCGCAGGGGATAGGATGGGGTTCAACTCCCGGGTATTACGATACCAAGGATCTGAGCATGCCCTACCCGACCAACCTCTAACCCATAAGCTCCCCCACCGCCCCCACCGCCCCCCCCC
>JAYMTK010001775.1:0-15464 GCA_036897405.1 Pelargonium myrrhifolium | reverse complement strand
TGACTCGTGACACGACACGAATACGACACGAGTTTAAGTGAATTTTGGTTCAGCATAATCGAGTTCGTGTTTGGTTCGTGTTGACTATATGAATCTATTTGATAATCGTGTTGTGTTTGTGTCGAACCCTTTTAACACCTTTACATAAACAGGCCGTGTAACCTGTTTATTTCCCACTTACTTAAGAATAAAATTTTCAATTTTCAAATTTCAAATTTATCGTGTAAAAAATTATCCGTATAAATTAAACAGGTCAAACATATCGCGTTGTGTGTCGTCTCACTATCAACCGATTTATATAAACGTGTCGGGTCGGGTTGTATAATTTTGAGCTCAATTACTTAAACTGGTCATGTCGTGTCAACCCGCTCATAAACGAGTCGTATTCGTGTCGTGTTTTTCAACCCCTTTATAAGAACTAATTTCTTGTATGACGTTCAACTACTTTTCTTGTTCTCTTTTGTTTTTTTTATTCAAGCCTATAGTCAATCTTCACAGCACAATCAATTTGTTGTTTTGGTTGAGTGAACGGCGGATGGAGGAAGAACAAATTGTGGCTTCTAATTTCAGTTTTTCCTGCACAATTCTAAATAGCAAATGTCATAGTGACATGTAAATATATTTATTTTAGTGTGTTGGATTCCATGTCATTTTTATTATATAGAAATAAAAGTTTTATTTAACTTAAAACTCCCCGTCATGTTTCATTGGGAAAAACTAACAGAGTTAATAAACGTATCAAATTGGTCTCAAAAAATTAAGTGCACCACGGGATCAGCACTTTTAAGCCATACCACACTCAGACTAATCCCCATTCGAGTCGGGTAGGACCTCAAGGGCAGCAAAGCTCTCCCTACCAAGTTTTAATGCAACTGCGTTCCCTAGAACTCGAACTCGAGATCTCAAATTAAGTTGGAACAACTCATTACCAGTTGACCCACGCACTTGGTGGTAAAGTCGACCTATTTTAAGAATATGCCAACACATTTAGATAAAAATGCATAATTAACTTTAATTTTAAGATGAAGGTTGATCTAATCGACTGAATATGTACATGGGTAATCTTCACACAATGGAGGAACTATTATTTCTCTCTAACAAGATTTCTAGAGTCGACCTCAACGACCATAGGTTCGACAATTTGTGTTAGCAATCCTTTGGACAACAAGTTATTCGAATAAGAACACTTGCATTTTTTACCCGACTTGTTAAGCTCCACAGCCCGTGGTGTCAGGTATAGTGCCCACATACCTACTCTTACGAATTCAACTTAAAAACATCCCTTAAGAGAAAAAAATGAGATGGTGTAGCTGAAAGAAATTTCAGCCCATTTTTAAAGGCAACATAGAGACATAATGTCTCAAATCTTCAAGGTCCATTGTCAAAGAGACATTTTACCACTTTCAAAACCTGTCTTCTTGCTTTTGTCCACCTGAACTGAAACTCAGCTCAACTCAACAAGAAACAAGCTTTCATGAGAACAACCCCACCCCCTTGGCCTTGCTTGCTAGTTGCTATGCATCCACATAAACACAACCTAAAGAGGCCCAAAAGGAGACACCAACAAACATCCAATGACATGTCTCCACACTCCACACAACATTATTTCATGAAACCATCTACTTCTATTTTCTACCAAGTTCAACCCAAGGATCAACAAGACTAGGCTGGAAGATGTGCATATTCTGATGAATCTGTCAACCATAATGTTCTTTTTTACAGGCAGATTTAATCAAAAACTAAAAACACTCCTGCAATTGCAAACAAGGTATTCACAATGTTTAGAGTTCTAGACCCTCACCCTAGCTTCACATTAAAGCTTACTATTCCTGTGTCCCAATTCCAAAAGCCCAAACAAAAACAAAAAGGAGAGTCCATGTAAAATGATGGGGAAGCAGAACTTCTACCCTTCAGATTTGTGCTCCACATCCGAGCTCGTCACATTTCCTTCATACTCTAAAGATGATGCTGAAAGCTTGCATCGCTTGCTCATCTTCTTCACGTCGTCACTACAACATATTAGTATTTTCCTCGCCATCTTACAGAACTCTCTGCAATTGATGAAATTTAAGTTTGAAATGCAATTCCAAATTCAATGGTATGTGATGTTGTAATTAAGAGTTACTTACAGCCACGGATCATCTCCAACGAGCATCACATCACCTTCATCATCAGTAAAAACAACTGCCCATTTGTTTGGTGGATGCAGCTCTCCTCCAATCTCAAACATTTTCTCCAGCTCGCTTATAAGATCAGCATACCCTCCCAACACAGTTAAATCCACTGCCCGACCAACAGCCACTCCTTGCATTTGCACCTTTACCAATAATTTGTATTTTATGTATCAGATACTTAAGCTAGAAAAGAGATACCAGTCATGAATGAAGTAATGAAAACTAGTTACACCTTAGTACGAGTTCTTAAGGCATTAGAGCCCAGCTTGCCTTGTGCCTCCTTCGTCAATGCCTCTGGTAGAACTTGTTTCCCTTCTTGTGACAAAATTTTTACATCCTGATTTTGAGCCTCAACAATTTCAGATGAAGCAAGAGGTTGTTGTCTCCCAATATTGGTTCGACAGGCCAGTTCATTCTCTGGAGTGACACCGACACTGGAGTTGTTTTTCAAATCTATCCCAAACAACCGGCAGCCTAGAGATGCCTCGGAGTTTTTCTTCTTCTCTATATCTTCTCCCAAGTCATTGCTTGTCATCAACAAAGCCTGAGATGTGAAGCCAGAAAAACAAGATGGTTTTGATACATTCTTTTTGTCATCTAATGTGTTTGAAAAGTTCAGGGACGAAGACCAGATGCCCTCTGGTCTATATCCTGAATTATTTCCATTGAAGCTATTGGTGAGGTAACTACTATTCTCTTTCTGCCTCTGAGCCTGGACAACTTGGCCTTCACCACTTGGTACTTCAGGAACACTACCTAACTGAGGTATCTCATGGGACTGGGTTGATCCATGGTACCAGAAAACCGAAGCAGCAGAATGGGTAGTAATATCTACATTTCCAATTGAGCATTCACATTAAATATTAAGAGAAAGATTTACATTTTAGTGAAACAACCAATGTAGTATTGTAGTGCAATCTCCTACCAGAGGCGGCTATATCAACAGCACGGGCCCTCTTCATCTTAACTGCTGGTTGAACAAGGTTTAAGAAAGCAGAAGCCGTGACAGGTTCTATCTCCCATGGAGAAACCCGATCTTGTCTATGAATTGTTGCTGGTTCATCCCATTGGACCTAAAGAGGTGAATATCTGGGCTTAAGAATGGAGATAGCAGGAAAAAAATAGGATTTAATGTGTATTAATCAGAACTATACTGAACCTTCAATGATCGCCATTCAGAGCCTGACCACTGAGGACTCGTATCTCCTACACTAATTATAGTTCCTGTGAAGCTGACAAAAAGAGGCAAAAGGTATTTAAAACCACATAAAAACAATGACAATACCTAATAACCAAAAGAATGGATTGTAGAAAACCTTCTTTCAGGAGTGTCTTCTCCCTCAAATCTCATCTTGAAGCGCATGCCAACTGAAAACACTCTTTTCATGGCCTCTAAATATTTATTAACACCAATGATGAACTGACTAGTCCTGGATAATAATAGCATAAACAAAATTAAAACAAAACTAGAAAATCAAAACAGTCAAATGATACAGAACTCAATGTTCAGGTGAGGGAGGAGACAGGGTAGTCAATCAAACCTCGGCTTGTAGAGCACAACAAAAAGGGTCTTGGTTTGTGTAGCGTGAGAAGCAGTTGCCAGCACTCCTAAATGCATACTCTGGCTGGATATCACCGATGAAGGCATGAAACAGTGAGGACGAGCAACTCGCCTTACACCAACTCGTAGTCCTCCATCACCACCTCTACACAATGCATCATTGTAAACAAGAACCTCATATGTGTAAATGATACAACTGCACAAAGTATAAAATAACAGACTCAGTCAGGACTCAGGACTATGTTTTCAAGTCAAACTACCTCAGAAACACAAAAGAATCCCCTGCAACCAGTCGTTTAGATGTGACGAAAGTACTCCATCCAGTTGTAAGCAAATGTCTCCTTGGTTGCCCTTATAACAAAAAATACTAGGCTGATTTAACAACAGATATAACAAATGTGAAAAATTAAACTTGCAATTGCACCAGAGGAGTACCTCTAAATATATGTTTAAATCGCCATTCGAACCCATGAAGATCTTTGGCAGATAGTTCTTGAGTGGGTGTTGTTTGTTGCATATCCTAATAAAAATCACACAGGTGTGCATGAGAGAAATTAGCTCATACACTAACTAGAACACAAACTCGACCAATACATAACTTAAGGTACTACCAGTGGAGGAAGGCATTCATTTGCATGTTTCCGAAGAACAGAGAAACCTCCATGGGTGCTTGTATCAGAAGCGGTTAATATTTTGCAAAATGATTGAACAGCTGGCTTAGGAGGCTCAGAGTTGCTTGGATCAGGACTTGTAGGCTCAGTTTGCTGTAGTATCATAAGCATGTAACTGTAATTAAGCTCACATCTTACCCTTAATTTAAGAATTATAATTCCTAGAGCTATGCTATGCAGTTCTATGATTTCCTTGATAACAAAGTCCACATACTCTTGCAAGATACATTTTTTCCTTGATAACAAAGTCCACATATTCTTGCAAGACACATTTCTACATACAATTTCTTAATTCTCCCTAAACCAGAATAAATAAATAAAGATAAAGACTGGCTTAATTTTATTTAACGTCCATTTTCTCAGGAACCAAACATAGCAATTAGCAAGAAAAACAATGAGAGAAACAAAAAGGAAATTAAATGTCTTACATTTTCTGCTGGGAGCAAAGTGATCTGTGCATACACCTCATCTGTTTCTTGCTCTGCCTAAAATGCATAACAATAAGATAATGAGTAAAAACAATTCTTGGAATCAGGAAAATCAAAACAAAACCAAAACCAAAACTATGATAAGAAACAGAATACCTTTAAGTCAATGTTAACAACACGACAAAGAATCTTGGGAGGAAGATTAAAGAGAGGTATTTGCTGATTCAGCTCCTCATTCGTTGATGCCTCCAACTGCAATAACAAAAAATCCCAGAAGCCTAAACTGTAAACCCCAAACAGTCACAAGAACAACATTTTCGAAAAAAAAGCAACAGTTAAAGCAGCTTCCAATCTGTTCAAAACAAAAACAAAAGCAAGAACAGCAAATCTGAGGAGAAGAGTTACAGACCTGTTCCATGTGACCCTGAGGGAAGTAGAAAACTCTATCCCCAATCTTTGGAACATCAACAAGTGGCCCTGCACATGCCTTCCATAGCTCTGTGTATAGATCCTCCCTTCTCAATCCTATCAAACCCATCACAAATCACTGACTAAAACACACATTATATCATATTCAAATCAAAGATTTAAGGTAGCTGCATTGAGTAGAGTTTCCCATCTCTTCGATACCCCAAATTGTACATTCCAAAACTCCATTTCCTTTCTCTTTTCCCCATCATTTTCTATACTTCCTCAGGAAACCCAGACCAGAAATTGCCAAGTGTTGAATTTTGTTGCATTTTCCCATCCACCAAACAGAGATCCATTTCCAAAAAGAGAATAAAAAAACAAACTTGTCTCTTCCTCACCTGTTTCCGCCTGAGAAACCAAGGTCTCCGTGAGAGCAGCTTCGGCATGAGCCATCAAACGAGCTCACAACCAAGCAAGCAGAGCAAAAAACACCACAAGAGCTGAAAAAACCTCTGGAGAAGCCCAAAGCTATGGAATTTAAGAGAGAGACGGAAGGGAAAGAGCGGTTATGGAAGCATTCATTATTGGGTGAGTGGCAGTAACAGTAACGACTGGTTTTTGTTTATTTGAAGCTCTGTTTCAGTTACAAATGAGAGAGCACTTGTTGCTCTTTTTTGTGCTCTCGAGTGTGTGTGTGTGTGTGTATGGGGTGGTGGTGATGCTCAAAAGAGATGAATCGACGTTACCAAATCCCCAGGTCCACTTTCTCTCTCTCCTCTGCCTCATACTTCTACTATATTAGTAGTAAAATTGCTATGCTATGTTTCCCTCCCTGGGCCCCCCCTATACTTTTTCAGGGTTTTAGTTTTTTTTTTTTTTTTTTTTTTTTTGAGATAGATAAATTTATTCGACGGGAGAAAAAAAACTAATCAAACGAGTTACAAGAGAACTAGAAAACTAGTTAAACTATAACCCAATCTTGTTTATCGTCCAGCGCCTCGGAATACCTGATGTTGAAACCACAGGCTTTGAGCGCTTATAGTCAAAGCGACTACTCTATCACCCAACAAGATAAATATGGCCAACTTTGGCGCACCAATCCAACCAGTGTTATCCGACCCACGTCATCTCTAACGGTAGACCATCACGGTCTGTAACTATCCTTCTAGCAATCGGTTAACGGGAAGAGGATGCCACCCTAACCCAGCTGCAAGAGCCGCTTACTCTAGACTGACATCCAACCCACCTCCCATCTTTTCACCTCCCAAGTTCTCAAAATCCTCTTCCTTAGATACCCCTTCATAGCATCCCCATCCCATTCCTTTGACTCTCCCAACCGGGTCCGTTTTGTGCTTGGCAGGGTTATGCCATCGCTTATCTTTGTATTCGTCATTGTTTTGGCCCCTCCCATCAATTTAGTCGCAACTGATGCCTCAGGTCAAGGTGACTTCCACTGCTCCGTCCTGAACCACTTATTGGCATAATCATGCTCAGTTCTTCTATTTGGAGCCCTCATGAACACCCCATACGACCGCTCATTTGATCATGTGATTCCCAAATCACACCTAACTTTGCAGGTCTTGTCATCTTGGCTAATGATTCCACATATGAAACAAAAATGTGGGAGTTTCTTGTATTTGAAATTTACCTAAATCCATTGTCCTCCTGTTGGCCGAACCCACAATCTCCTTTTCAGTGGAATCCTGATATCAACAACAACTCGGAGGCGCATATAACTCAGCTTGGGACCATATCCCTTTTGCTTGTCAAAAGCAACGAATTTTCCCACCTGATTACCAATATTACGGAAAGCCTTCTCAGTCCTAAAACCGTCTGAAAATGAATGTAGTTGAACCCACATGTCTAACCAACACAACTCCACTACCTCGGCTACATCCCGTGGCCCCAGCAACTTGCAGACAAGGGGTTGGAAATTAAAAAACCGACCCCCTATCAATGACTATATTCGCATCTCATTCATGATAGAATTCGAATACGAATCTCTGATCTCCCCTTCTACCAATCTCGTTAGTGATTTCAAACATATTGATCTCCTTGACAAGTCGTATTTTACACGGGCTGTCCAATCCTAAATTATGCACTTTTAGCATGTTTTCCCTCTTTGGTGATGCATTTACACTCTTATTTGCGCCTCATTGTGCTTCATTTACTAACTCCTTGGGTTTTGTATGTAATTCATGTTTTTAAGGCTTTATTTGTCGAGTTTTGATGTTATTTGGTTACATTTATCATGATATGACGTTTATCGGGTATTTAGTTTATTTATACATGTTAGCAAGGTCATAGGGAGCGAATATCGGACCAAAAGCATCGAAGATTAAAGTAGATTTCTGCATCAAGCAACAATGTCGCGACAATGCTACAATTCCAGTAAGGAGCATAAAAGTGGAGGATGTCACGACAATATTCAATGTTGCGGCAATGTGACAAGTGGAATTTGTCCCGGCAACCGTGCCGAAAGCTACACAAGCCCTAAATTAAAGCCCTCTTTTGGAGAAAGCTATAAAAGCTTCCATCTTCAACCTTGAGCCAGAACTACTAGAGAGAGAAGGACAAAATTAACACCCCTATAGCAGATTTTTAGAAGAAGGAAGAGAAAAGCAAGGAAGGAATGAGCTTTGGTGATTGACAACCTCTTGAAGCATTGAATTTCACTAGCCTTTAGTGAAATTCTTCTTTCTCTTTTGTTTGGAACTTCCATGGTTGTAAGCATTATTTATATTTGGATTCTTATGCTTGTTAGGTTTTACTTATTGAGCACTTTGATTGCAAATATTGATTTCACTACTCATTGTTTGTTTATGAGCATGAGTAACTAAACCATTTGGATTAGGGATATGAATTGATTATAGATTCTTATTAAAATTTGAAGTTACGAACTGAATGTTGCAAATTGTGTTCCTTTGGTTCTTTGTGCTTAATTCTTGTTATGAGAGTGTACATCTTATTACATGATTTCAGTGTATGAATTGATTTTCCGTCAGAAATTGAGACATAGGCGGATTGATCCATAGGGTAGAGTTGGTTTGTTCTGACAAAACTTAACCTAATTTTATAATTCAATTAGTCAGACTTAAGACTAGAGTGTATGTGCAGCCCTCTGTAGTAGTATGCTTGGGAACACAATTATCTTGGCGTGACGCCTTGGTATTCACTATAAGTCTCGGGCATCCTTTAAAGTGGGAACCGAGTATAATTGATTGACTAGAATTGCACAGTTAACGCATTTATGACGTAATTTCATCTTGAACTTGAACCCATTGCACAACCAGTTTATATCCCAATCCAGCTCTTTATTCTGATTTCTTTTAGCATTTACTTTTAATGTTTTTACATACAAAGTTCTATTCATAAAACTCTTGCAAACTTATTTACTTTTCCAGTCTTATTTACGATTAATTCTGCAACTCATGTGTTGTCTATCGAGTCCCTAAGGATTGATACTTGGACTTACCTGTCATATATTACTTGTGTGACGCTAGTACGTTTGCTAGAAAATACTCACCACCTCTCCACCGACTTCATAGAAATGTCATTTTATCACTCATCGCTTTGAAATTAATCAGAATATCAGAAATAAATTTACCCATAATGTGCCATACTGTTTACTTAGAAGACATAAGAGCCACTATGGCCAGCCCCATATCCAACCCGCCCTCCTCCTCTTGAAGACGCATAAGCCCGAACCTGGCAGCAATTTGCTCCTCCCCACCCTCCGGCCGAAGCTCTTGATCTTTCTCCTGATTCGCACCCTACGATCGAGATGCTAGAATCTCCATGGTCAGAGCAACTATGGGTCCCCAAACTCTTCCAGCAAAAAACAACACTACTCCGGCACCTTTGGATTTGAACTTAGCACAAACCCCCAACACTCCTCGCAATATTGTCGTTCGTTGACCCCTTCTGCACCAATCGACCTCTCCGGCGATGATAGCCAATACTACTGGTACCCTTGTGTCAAAATCATCGGGATCCCTTACCTGATAACTTCGGCGGAGCAGAGGCAGCTTGTGAAGATACCGTAACCCTATAAACAAAGCAAAAGTGGGGGAGGTGGTCATACCAAAAGTACACCCAAGTCCAACCCCCCCTCCCAGACGGACGAACCTTCGTCCTTCATCGAATAAGGACCCAGATGTCTACTGCAATCCGAACCTGAGTGAAAGCCAGCTATCTACCCGGTCCTCTAGGTTTGTCAAAATCAAAAAACCTCCCAATTGTTGACGTCATTATCTGTAAACCTTACTTCGATCGGCAACTCTCCGATAACCCATGAAACTGGACCCACAAATTCATCCCTAAGAGATTCACGCCCTCTGGATTCTCCCCTGTTCTAACAGCTTGCAGATCACGGTCTATAGTTGAAGCTCCATGGACCGCTATCAATGACCCTTTTTGTGTCTCATTCATGATAGAACTCAAAGAGAAATCGTTCCCCCCCCATCCGTCAGATCCGCCCTTGAACTGGACCAGAGTATCGTTGAGAAAACAACCCACAATTTGCCACGTGTGTCGGAATGGAGGCACTACCGGTTGCTACCGCTACTCGGCTCCAAAGTCCAAGTCGTCATCTTCCTCATCGCAAACTCGAAGAAGCTCGAAGTCTGTCGTCACCTCCTCTGGCGTTCCGCCCTACGCCTGGCCTCGTACGTCGCCTCCACCACCACCGCCCTCAGTCCCCTTTCTCCATAAATGATGTTTGTGTATCATGTTTCCCTCCCCCTACGATTTATAGCCCAACCCACCTTCTTTCTCACCAATAGCCCCCTACCACCTTTGTCACCACTCACCTCACGCACACGTCCCGACGTGATAGACCCTTACCCACAATCCTCGCCTCCCTCTCTAATTGGCCCTCTATCCGCACCTTGCCCTACTCTTACAGTACTTCAACAGCGCACTCCAATAACCCTAAACCTACCCGCCCCTTCTACCTCCTTCAACTCCCTTAAAACTTCCTCCGACTATAATACTTAAGAAAAAAATAACTTATAGTAGATTAGGGGATATTTTCCCAAAACTAAGAACTCTTTAATTCTTTAGAAAATATTTCTCATCAAAAAATAAAGTCGTAACTATTTGACTTCAAACCAAACGATTTATTTGAGAGCTGCTAATTTATAACTGATTGATGTGCGGTGGCTATTTAATTTTGATTGGTGGGCGTGTTTGTAAAGTAACAATATAATTAGGAGACTTCAAATATGTTTTTTTATTGACAATAGGTACTTTTTATTCAACCTTTTCAGAAAGAAAAGAAAAGAGAAAAGTATAAAAGAGACCTGAGGGTCAGAATTACAATCACAGTGAAACAAAAAGAATGGGGTAGTTAATCCACGTATCCATATTTCTTTCGAAACCGAAGTTCGAGTCTTAGTGGGAGACCCATATCACATAGTTTGTGCTGTGAATCTTTGCCAGCGTGATCCTTGGGTCTTCGATCTTGTCATTGAATACTGTTTCATTCCTGGCCAACCATATATACCACAAGCTTATAATGCATATCATATTTCAAGGTATGTTGACATTCTTTGAGCCCTTCATTAACAAGCTCCATTGTGTCAAGAACTATGTTGTTTCACATAGGAGAATTGTCATTGCCTGCCACCAGTTGAATAGTTTGTGCCATGAACCGCGAGCCCAATTACAATGCTAGAGGACATGGCTGCAATCCTCAAAACACCTTTTACAGAGAGTACACATGCATTTCGCGAGGGAAAGAGGCATGCCTCAATTTTCCAAGAAACATTTTGTTGGAATGTTATCCATGGTTTCCAACCATGCGAATGACTGCATCTTTAGAGGAATGAGTGGTTATCATAGCATTTTAGAGTGCTCGATCCCCTGCTGCATACTATCGGAGGTAAGGAGTTGATAAACTTGATTCACTGAAAATTTACCTTTTTTCCATGTTGCCAGATTGCAAGATCTTGACGGCCTTGGCTAAATGTGAAACCAGAGAGTGAAGCAAGCAACAAATTTTGATTTTCTGCTTCCTATCCTCATAACTATTGTCTGAAAGTGAAGGACCTTGGTGGGTTTAGCCCACTCTTGTGATGGTGTGCGGCATTCTTATCCTTGGGCAAGCATAAAGAGAATAATCTCGGGTGATTCTGAGCTAGAAGAATATCAGTTAGCCAAATATCATGCAAGAATCTTATTGTAAGCCCGTCCCCCACGGACCATTGTATACCCATTGGCCCAAACAGATCTGCGAACCCCACATCCCTTTGGAGTTCGATAATTTGCTTAATAATTTGTGACGTGTTCTGCGGGCTTACTACATCTAGATTCCATTCGTGGATCTTCCACTTGTATTTAATGCACAAAAGTTTATTCTAGAGTGAGTTTGGTTCTGATGCAAAACGCCACCACCATTTAGCAAGTAGGCTTTGATTTTTCGATGCAAGTTGTTCGATTCCCAAATTGCCAGAGGATCTTCGGTTGGTTAAGATTCTCCACTTGACTTTGCAAAATCCTTTTTTCGAATTGTTCCCTACCCAAAGAAAACTTCTCTCGATTTCTTTCAAGTTCTTTGATTACCAATTTTGGAGTCTTGAAGATGGACATGTAGAAGAGACGCGGTCTGATCAACGTGAGTCTGCCTCCTTGTGATATATCATGTGACTGCCAAAAGGATAGGCGATCTCTAAATTTTTTTAATAATAAGGGCCCAAGAGTCTCTTCTTCAAGGGTTGCAACCCAACCGAAAGCCCAAGTAATTCATCGGTAAGATCGTGGGTGTGTAGCCCAAGCAACCTGCCAGCCGTAGAACCTTTTATTGTGAAAAGCCTACAACTGATACCTTTGACTTGTTATAGTTAATTTTCAGACCTGGAACTAGCTTGAAACAAATCAGCAAGTCACGAATAGTCAGGAAATCTCGTCTGAAATTTGATGCGTCCAGGAAAAAGATGGTATTGTTTGCGAATTGAAAATGCGACATGTTTTGATTGTGGAAATTGATTCACCAGAAGGCATTAGCGTTTTTCGCCTTTTCAATGAGAAGATGCAACACTTTTCCGACAATGATGAAAAAAAAACGGGGAGATGAGGCACCCTTGCTTGAGATCTTGTGATACTATGAATTTTTTTGACGAAGACCCATTTATAAGCACTGCCATCGAGGAGGTTAAGCAGCCTTTTATCCATCCTCTAAATGTCGGACCAAAACCCACGGAGATCATGCAAAATTCTAGAAACTTCCAGTTGACCTTGTTGAACGCTTGATGGAAATCAAGCTTAAGAATTGCGGATGGCTACTTGTCTTGTCGAAGAGCATGGGTGATCTCGTTTGCCACCAAAATTTTGTCGACAATTTGTCTATCTTTCACGAAAGCGCTCTGACTTCACTAATTAGAGCTAGCATCACAGCTTTCAGCCTTGTCGCAAGGATTTTAGTAACAATTTTGTATACCAAGGAAACAAGGCTGATGGGTCTGTAGTCATTTAGGGATTGTGAAGAATCATTCGTTGGTATATAGGCTATGTGAGTCGTGTTTATGTCCCTGCCCATGGAGATCGTCACCTGGAAATTGTGCACGAAAGCGAGTAATTAATTCTTGATGATATACCAGCATTGTTGGTGGAATGCCATAATCAACTCATGGACCCGGGGTTTTGGAGCCAACACAGCTAAAAACGGCGACCTTGATTTCATTTTCTGTAAACATCTTCTCAAATTTGATCTTGTTGATTTTGAGGGCTGCTTGAAAATGAGACCCGAAAGGGAGGGTGTGCTAGAGTGAGGGTCTGGTAGTATGATTTTAAAGAAGCCATGGGCTACGACCTTTAGCGTCTCAGAATTGGTAACCCAACGGCCATCACAGTCAACTCCGATAATTCTATTTTGAGCGTTTCACATGTTGGCATACTTGTGGAAAAAACTAGTATTTTTGTCACCTTCCAAAAGCCACTTTTTCCAAGCCTTTTTACATTGACGCTTTTTGTTTCTGGATCAATTCGGCTTGAAGTGATGAGTGAATGGTTGTATCTTGAGTAGAGAGAAGTCGGACATCACATAATTAGTCAAGAATGTTAATCTTTTTCTCTAGCTCTTGAATCGTTGTTTCAGTGTGGCCAAAAATATGTATGTTCCATTCCTTTAAATGTTCCTTGTGCATGCACAACTTTTTCCAAATCCTGAATCTGGGATTGCCATCAATAACATACGAGCTCCAACGTTATTTCACGAATTTGTTGAAAGAAGCGTGAGAGAGCCAACATTTTTGGAAATTGAAGGACCTTGGTCCCTAATCGGAATGGATGACCTCTAACAGCAAAGGACAGTGGTCCGATACATTTTTCGGCAAGGCGAACTGATGCAAAGATAGCAGGTACATAGATGAGACCGATACGAGTACCATGTCAATACGGTTGGTTGAACCATTCGATCCGTACCATGTGAAAAACCTGTCAATAAGTGGGAGATTTGTTAACGAGCAATTGTCAATGAAATCAATAGAACTCTGCATACCCTGTATGTTTACAACACTCCCTATATGTTCTGAATCCGCACAAATGGTGTTAAAATCAACAACCACAATTGTTGAACAATCAGCTTCTAGTATGATGTTCTGGAGTTGGTTCCACACTAAATTTTTGCTTTCTCTTTCAATGGGGCATAAAATTTTATTAAGAGCCAGGAGCAATGCAAGCCAATCCAGTTTCCGACGATGGAGATGAAATTATTTTCAATGATGGAACGCTGCAAAGAGAAAATGAACTATCCCATAAGGTTAACAACCCTCTAGAATGGCCTACAGAAGGGGAGTGACATCTTTGTACAAAAGGCAGACTCCATATTCCTTTTTGGTCCGACTGGGTAAAAACCTCCATTTTGCTTTCTTGGACAAAATGAAATTTACTTTGTGTTTTCGAATAAGTTGATTAAGGCCTTGTAATACGCCAAACACTCTTTAATATTCCAGGAGAGTAAGGTCGTTGTGCTCGGCGAGCCCCAGTCTAGACCTGCGGGAGGTCGAAGTTTATGGCCTAAATTCTGTCAATGATGGCCTCGTCTTCTCCATTACCATTTACTCCCAAGGTGTTTTTGCAAAACTCTTACATTTTCCTGTTCAAAACGTGGAAGGGAATCCCTAAGATTGAGATACAAACAAATGTGCCACCTTTCTCTTTGTAGGGTTTCCAGGCCATGAAATTCTAAAATCATTGTGAAAGCCATTTTCATTGTGAGACTTTCATCTGTTCCATTAAATCCTCATCCGAGAAAGAGATAAGAAAAACCTTGTTTTCCAGTGACATGAGTTGGATACCATGTACTTGTTCTTCTTGCAATAGTGTGAGGATGTAGGTTCTGCTGACATTCTATTTAATTATGGCTAGAATGATCCAACGGTGCTTGTTTGGAAAATCATTCTCGGCATGCCCAATGCAAGTTTTTTTGGTACTGTCAGTGGCCAACCTCGGCTGCTCCAGCGACTTTGAGTTCCTCGCTTCTATGTCAGGTTGTTTGTTGTTGATTTGGTCCATCCTCCGCTTGCTCTGTGCTACTTCGACGTTCAAGCGAGATCCAAGGAGTCAGCAGTTTTTTAAGGTCGAAACAGCCTCCTAGCCTCAAAGGGTCCCAATACTTCGACGACGCCATACTTCTTCCTAAACCGACTTGGAGCTTGTGGAATGTGACATCCAAACACCTTAGTGAATCTGCTACATAAGCTCCAGAAGATCATAGTTGTGGTGGTTGGATCTAAGTTTCCCACAAAAATGGATGTTGTTTTTTTCTAAGAGGTTCTTGTGCTTGTGTTGCTTCTAGAATCCCAGCGTACCCACCAAAGGTGAAGGGTTCTATTGGATGGGTAGGGGCGGGGGCTAGGAGTTAAGGCAGCGATGGGGGGGGAGTTGGGAGGGGGTAAGGATATGGGGGCGTGGCCCTAAAGAGCGAGCCATTTTTTACAATCCTGCGGAGCAAAGAATTGAGTGAGACTTCAAATACATTTAATAAGGATGAAATTGAATATAGCGTTAGCCGAATTCGACCTAAAATAACACATTAAGTCATTTATCTAATCTATAAATTCATTCCAATTTGAATCGCGCAAAAAAGAAACTTGACAGTTAGTGCTTGTTTGTTTACCCTAGATCATCCGGTAAGTTTCGGTAAGTAGATGATGAAATCGGTAAATCTCGGTAAGTAGCTGGTCCGGTAAGTCATTTATGTTTGTTAAAGAACTCCGGT
>JAYMTK010001774.1:0-15465 GCA_036897405.1 Pelargonium myrrhifolium | reverse complement strand
AACTACTAAAGAAAGAATAAATACAAACAACAATACATATGTTTAGGTGTTCCTCCCCTAAAACCCCCAATACAATAACTACTATAAACTACTAATACAATACTTAAACAAAGAAAGACATATATATTGTTTAAGGGAAATTCCCCTAACACCCCTTTAGGCTACAATAGCTACATTAGAACAGTAATACATATATTATTAATAACCTCTTACTTGTATTATATATTAAAGAAAGCTTTACCGATCTCAATCGACAAAGCCTATGATCCTCTACTAGCTCTTATAGTTATAGGTCTTAACCAACTTAAGCAACAGAAGACACTTAAGCAACTCAAACAAGTAATACAAATACAGATTATAAGTCAGAAACAAATAAGAAAGAAGAAGCTCCATAAAAGTCAGCATCTCATTGGGCATATGTACGCTAATTGCATTACCTTAACCACACTAGAATAGCCCCTCCTTCCGCTGAACGCTACAGTCGGGGGTATACAAATACACTATCTCCCGTATCCCTCTCATGCTAGCAACAAGCTTCCCCCTACAGCTATACATGATGCTAACAACAACAAGCCTCTCTACAACAGCAGCAACAAAGCAAGCACTAAAAAGGCAAACAAAAAGATAATGACAGAAAAAGAAAGTAACCAAAGAAAAAGAATTACGTAAGCGATTACAAAGCGATAAAATAAGCTGATTTTTGCGTAAAAAACACGAAAAAGTACGAATTTACGGAAACCAAAAAGTCGATCGAAAATGGGTCAAATTAGGGCATTTCCCCATGGTAAATAGGTCAAAAAGAGGTCCATTAGAACCCGTGCACCAAAGATGATTTAACCGCGTTCTACCACTTTTTAATGGAAAGTTTAAAAAATCCTTTAAAAAAAGTTTAAAAAAGCTATGAAAATCGAAACGTGGGAAGTAGCAGTTTTAAGGCATTAAAAAGAGGCCATAACCCCAATCTTTATACCTAGAATGTCATTTATCGAGAGCAACCCAAAAAGCAAGACCCGTTTGTTTTGGCTAACTCTCGTTCTGGGAGATTGCTTTAAGGACCCTTAATATTTTTCATGTAGGGAGGTCCTACTTTTATACTCAATTTGATAAACGAAAGATTTGGTATAAGTTTTAGGCTTGTTTTTCGGAAAAGGGCTTAAATCGTATCAGAATTCTGCTTTAAATTCTTGTTTTTTAGGCAAAAAAAATGGGACTCCCCCTGTTGCCAGCATCGGTCTTTTTTGTCCTAAAATTCCCAAGTTTTCCGGATCTCAATTTGGGGTCAAAAGGGGGCACTTTTTAGTAGTTCATAGTGCTCTTTTGCCTTGTTATGAGACTGGGTTGGCTTGGGTTTTAGGACGCATCGCTGGGTGTGGGATATTTCACAGGCCTCTTGTGAAACCTCTAAGTCGTTAGTCAAAATACGCTTAGGATAGCCTTCTCTCACTACCAATAGAGGATACAGCTTTCTTTCTTTCTGGAACGGATCGACTTAATAGGCAGTCTCCCGTTCAAAACCTAAGACCTTATAGAGCCTCATGAAGAAGTGTTCTATCTTCGTTCGGCACTCAAACAGGGATTTTTGCAGCCTGTATATATGAGTGAAGGTTTCGTGTTTGTATCTGCCAAGCTTGCTGACAGGCCTATGAATGAGCAATTACGACCGTTTCCGACCGTCGAGAAAGAGCTCTCGATCAAGCCTGTTGATTGACACCAATGATTCAGAAGAGTTTCTCCCTAGGAAGACTAGCGATACCCCAGGTGGATAAGGTAATACTTTAGTATTTCTTCCTCTAGCTTGCGTTCACCCTCTTGGGGGATTTCCTGCATAGAAGCCTTATATGGCGCCAGTCTGGTGGTTCTCATTCGCCTTCTCTTGGGGACTCATTCTAATGTTTACTCGGCTAAGAGAGAACTCTTAAGAGCTTTAGGCTCCGCAATCAACATTCAATAAGGGGCAGCTCGCCTTAAGGGAGAAGTTTTCTCGAAATGAACACTAGCAAAAGGCCGGTCTCCCCGGTAAGAGTTGGCGAATCTCCCACTTGATCTCTGTTATTCTTGACTTTGGGTCAGTGTCTAACAGGCCAAGCACTTTTGCGAATAGCCTAGAACAGTCACTAGAGAGTATCCACTCTCGCCCCTCTATCCTTTACTCTTTATCTTGTAAAGTTAGGGTTGTACTCGCAATCCGAAATGAGGAGTTCCAGCAGAGCTTGATTGGTAAGATCATGCTTCTGTTGGATTGAACATCTCATTTTCGAGTTACGGACTTTCGATCTTCATGAGGCTTAGGTTCTATAGGATCGTTAGATTCTTTCATGAGGCTGATTTAGATCAATGTTAGACTTTTCTAATTAGATCGCTTAGATAATTACTCTTTCGATCTTTCTAATTAGATCGCTTAGATAATTTGGCTAGCAATCTATATCTTACACCTACCTATCTTTCTCTCTTTTGGCTAGCAATCTATATCCATCTTATCTATCAATTCTCTATCCAACATCTTTCTTAGTAAACTATATATTGCTTCGCCTTATGCGATTCAAACACTATAACAATTCATCTTCTATTCTATATTGCTTCGCCTTATGCGATTCAAACCACTATATCCAACAACAACTTTCTTAGTAAACTATATATTGCTTTCGCCTTATGCGATTCACCCTAACAATGCCTCTTCTATTCTATATTGCTTTCGCCTTATGCGATTCAAACACTATAACAATTCCAACCTTTTTTCTATTCCACATAGACTTCTATAATGAAATGAGAGGTAATTAGAATTCATTCGATTTATATAGGTGATTGTTCAAAAAGGAGATTGAGTTACTATTATTTATTTACAATACCTTTCAGTTTCCATTCTTGCCCTGGATTTTGTAGCCTGAGTCGGCTGGAACTAACCCAAAAGGGCGCACTCAAGGGGGAAAAAGACTTTCTTCTTTTTTACCTATAAGCATTCCATTAAGGGTTGTACTAGAAATTTCTTGGGTTGCTTACTCTATATAGAGAGTCAAAAGCTTCCCTGTCCCTCTCTCTCTATCCCTACTGTAAGAACTAAGCTAAGAAACGAAGACCCAAAAGAAAACTAGGAATACACTAGCTCCTAAGAAAGGTACAGGCTGCAAGAAGAAGACTCCTACTAAAACAGGTGTAGCTCTAATAATCTAAGAAAGAGATTTGGGGTCTTACTGTTTTCCATATATAGTGGACATAACTTTTTGAAAATAAGGAGACTGTCTTCCCTTAAGGTTTTCTATTACTATATGGGCTTCTTTTTTTTATATAACTTACTTCTTGTAAACTAGTGCTTTTCTACTGCTTTGATATTTCTTACTTGGGGTTCTACACTAACCCACTTTAATAAAAAGAAAGCCTCTAGCGCAGCAATTTCTACCTTGATTAAACAAAATAAAGTATATTAGGGCTCCCAGTCTATAGAAGCCAGAAACCCTTTTCCTTTAAAAGATTAGAAAACTTATGAAAACTTTTATTATATAACTTTATATAAAAAAACAAACCTAAAAATAGGGTAGTAGGATAGAAATTGAGATATCCATAAATAAAGGTACCCCCTTAGAAGCTTGTCTTTAGTACTATTAGTTAAGAAATTCTTTAACCTTCTTTCGTATTGTAATTCCAAAAAGGGTACTAATTTCTTTTAGAGGCTCCGAATCACTTAGAGTTTACCTATTTACTTACTAGCTTTTGTTATTTATACTCCCCCGCAGCTCCTCGTAATTTCCTAGATTCTCGGCCGTTTACTAGAATTCTTTTTAGCATGGCTCGAATTCTTAGAGGTTCCTTTTTAAGAATTTTTATTACTATAATCAACTCAAGTTAATCCCTAACTCAAGAGTAAGGGGAGGTCCTTTTTGGGTATATTTCTTGCATTATATTAAGTATCAGGATAATTTGTGCTTTATTTTTACTTGTATAAACACAGACTAAATATTTTTAATACAAGGCCCCCTCGGAACAGCGGATAGGCCTTTACGAGTCTCTAACTTTTATCCTAAAAAAGCTCTCGGCTCTATTGCTCGAAATTTCGTTAAGTAGGACCTCCTTTCATTGCTGCTGAAAAGAAAATTAGAACTGTACAGGCTAACTAAAAAATGAATTACCCTTCACTTTGTATAAAGGTTTTTATTTACTTTGTTAAACCCTTAGATATTTTATTACCACATTCGCTACCGATTTCCCGTGTCTTAAATCCCTTTTGTTAGACTATCCTGTTTCTTTTTCAGCGCATCGACCCAATTAGGGCACCCTCCTTGTTCTAAAAAGACAGATGTTTGATTCAATCCTTGACTTATAAAGACGTCTCTTAACCTAAATTAGAAATATTTGTCTACAAGGTAGATCCTATAATTATGGAATGTAGCCAGCTGCATAAGACCGAAACCAAAGGGTATCCTATGAAAGTAACCAGGTAAACAAAAAGCTTTCAATTTCAGCAGGAGTTCGATATGAAAAGCACTCGACTTCTGACTTCTATAGCATATATTCTTTTGTAAAAGGTATACACGGCAGCCGGTTCCCTCAATCTTGCGAAAGAATTCTCCCTCTTTTTAATGGATAAGATAGATAAGTTCAGTAGTATAGATATAAGAATTTTCAAGCCAGGAAACTCCGGGTAAATTTTTATAAAAAGAAATAAGGTTTTTTAGGGTACGCAGTTTCTAAGGATTTGTCTAGCTCCTAGTATAGTTTTGTGCATTACATATTTATCTAGAATTAACCTATTCCCTCCCGAGAACAGAAAGACGTTGTGCAGCATCCATGTAGGGTTTCCTTATTTAAATTACGCTTTATACCAAAAAAGAAAGTATATAGGCAGAAGAAACTTTTTACGAGACTTCAATAGCCCGCTTTATTATAACCGTAACCTTGGGATTTTTTTAGCTTTGCACTTAATAAACGTTTTGTTTCATTTTAATATCGTTTTGATAGGGTCCTCTCAAGAGTTCTTTTTCTTTAAACAAAAGTAAGGCTTAATTTAATCTTAATAAAAGGGCACTTATACACACAAACAAGACTTCATGCCCATTAAAAATTTGAACCTAGAATGACTCCCAACATTAGGATAACCCACCCATTGCTGTACCTATCCCAAGACTTTTCTGAGGAAAACTCTAAAAAATTATACTTAATTCTATCTATCTCAACATCATAACAAAAGAGTCTTAGTTTAGCATTTCCCCCTTTTTATAAGCGGGTACCGAGACTTATTAAGGAACACTACCCTTCCTTAACTTTAAGCTTCTGCGCATCTTTTCCACGGGGGGTCTTATAATTCCGGGATCTTTTATTACAGGCTGTAGGCTAAATAATACTAAATTAAGAGTTACTAGCAAAGAAGCCCACTAGCGATCCCTTATCAAGCTTTAAATGTTTTTAATCCTAGAGAGACTACTTGTGCATATTCTCATGAATACAAAACCCGGTAAACCTGTAACCCTAATCCTAAAATCAGCTAACGCTTGTAAATAGACTAAAACCTCTTTTTGAGATCCTAAGTGCTTGGTAGACAGAAGCCCCCAGACAGTATGACGATATACAACTGGAGACGGAAAACCTATTCATATAAATAGCTAAGAATTATGCCTCAAGAAAGGCGTTTCGTGTAATTATCCAAACTCCTTTCCTTCTTGTTTCTCTTAAGTAGAGGGATTGGTAACTCCTGTATGAGAAAGGCCTCTTCTAAAAGAAATGGATACCTATTATTCCAATCCTCAAAGACTTTATTCAATTATCACTTTCAGAAAGTTAGCTATTTCCTGTAAGGTTCATGGCTAGCACAAGGTTTCTTTTTTTTTTTTTTGTTTTAAAGGAGCTCAGAAATGACAGAACCAGTCAATCGCTTAAAGGAAGTACTTCAGTATCTGTCACTCTATTAGAAGTAAGATCTTAAGTGAAAGGGTATTCCAGAAGTTGCCTACTTTTTCAAGTTAAAACGGAAGAAATGCCCGAAACCCTGGGTTCAAATCCACAAGTATTAGAGTTTTTATTCGTAATCAAGTAAAGCAAAAGAAATGCAGGGTATTTTCTTAGGGTTCAAGTCCTCTAAAATCTTGGGTAACTTTCTAATTAGAGTTAAAATGAAGTACTATTTAAGTACCAGGGGCTCGATCTATCATATTATGTATGAACGATTATAAAAACTCTTCACAAAGATCCCAACGTAACGCGAGATTTTTGTGCTTTGTATTGTACATCAAGCATTCTTTTCTCACTAACCCAAAACTAATGATAATCCATACAAGCCGATGCAGTAGCAGTATAAGATAATGTAATCATTCAAACAATTTATATTAAGGTAAGAATCCGAATACTAAGAAGGGAACATACAACATGGAGGAAAGCACAAACATCTCCCTGATTTTCGTATATCACGCTGCTCCTCAGGGGTGCGCTAGTCTTGTACTTTAGAAAGGGGTAGGTTCTTTTTAATATGTAAGTGTTAATAAGGGTCTCTTGGATGAGTAAGCACTAATAGGGAAGTTTATACCGCGTATATACTAGGAATTTAACAGGAGTACCCTCTTGTTTATTAAAAAGTTCTACCCTATGTATAAGGAGGTGGAAGCACTGGCCCCCTTAGAGAGTTCTTGTTGACATTAATGTTGCTGAGTTCCCGTTCTCTACCTTACGTTTAATCTCAGATTGGAATTGAAATGGGGGCGACTCGCTGAAAAATTCATTCATACCTGGTTACTCACTAAAATCTTAATTTAGATGCTAGACTTGAACCAAACTGCGGGTAGTTTAAAAGAAATCTTCCGAAAATATAACTCTCATTACCAGACTTCCTTTTTCAAGTAAGGATACTCCTCGGCAAGAGAAGAGGAGCTTCTAAACTCCTTTTATTACGATACCCCCCATTCTTCCAGTCCCTTTAAATTATACTCGCCAGTCGTCGGGCTTTAAAAAGCTATAGTAAGAGCTTTTATTGGTCCATGACAAGGTCCCTGCTGCAACTTCAGTTCTATCGGATATTAGGTGTTCCACTATAGAAAAAGTTACGTAAATACCCGGCCAGTTATTAATTAATAATTGTGTGTTTATTTACTGTAGTTGAATGAAATTAACGAAACTTGTATCCGAGGTCTTTTAAGAATTTTAGGGAAAAGCTTGTCCTTACTATTCATCTTAATATTGTTAACGTACTTTTGCCCGGTGGGTCCTAATCAAAGAGTGCAAAGTTTTGATACCTATAAAAAGGAGTAACCCGAGAAACTCGCTTAAGGAGTTTCAGTAACACAGAACTGAACTACAACAAGGTCACCCGGTAGACTTCTAAAAGAATAACCCGGGTTTTTATTGACTTCTTTGTTACCCCCTGGATCAGCATACCTTTCATGCGAGCCTGTAGATTCCGTATCTTGACTGCTTTCTTATGAGCTGGACTTTTCTTAGGGATAGGGAGCGCTTCTTCTTATCGGGATTCCCTCTCTAGTTCTAGCTTATTGTACTTGCTACACAGGAGAATATACTTTATTAGATAGTGATATGTTATACTCGAAAGTTCTATTTAAGGTAAAATTCCTCTTGTTGTTCTTTTTACAGTAAAGGGCACAAACCTTAGAGAGTTTAGAAGGATTCTTAGATAGAACATAGATACTTACAGACATCATCTGCATCTGCTTTTTATGACTTGCTTCTTCTAGAGATAAAGGGGTTTTCTATAGAATTCCCCCTTTTTTGCTTGTACTAAACCGGGTTTTTGGGGGGAAGATTAAGTAAGTCAAAAAGTGTTTGTTGAAATCTGGATATTTTTACATTAGTAATAAACTCAAGTTCCTGCTTTTTGGGGTCGCTAGAGTAACCCTGAAATTTTGCGCTTCATTTCTGGATTCTTTTTGAGAGATAGAAACCAAAAGAAAGCAAAGGAGCTCCCCTTAAAAATGAAAACCTTGATTTAGGCCTAAAACGTTTACTATAACATAACCCCGAATCTCCGTATAAAAAGGAAAAGCCTTATACTTTAGACTACAGAGATGCCCTGAGGTAACCCAAGCCCATAACACTTCAACACAAGACTAAGAGCTCTTATCTTATAGAAAGCTTCCTTTTGTTAACTAAAAAAATGACTCAGATAAGTAGGAATCCCTACTAAGGGTTAAAGGAGCTGACAAGACAAACGGGCTTTCCATTTTTAATTCAGAACTTAAAAATAGGCAATTCGTGTATGAAAAGTCACAGAATTTATACAAGTACTGTTGAACATGGGTAAACCCGTAATAATAAAATAATATTTGAGGAAAAATTCAATCCGGTGACACTTCCGTGTGCTTTGATTTTTCTAGTTATTTGGGATAAATAAAACTTAATCAAATGTAAATTTAACCTGGAGTTTGGTGTGGTCCTCAAAGTATTCCTTGATAAGTGCTCTGTAAACACTCGTAAAGGAGATTCTTTCTATTCATTTTCTATTTCAACTTTAAAACTTGATCCTGGTTTAACGCCCAAAAGACCTTTCAACAAGGATTCCCTGCTTTCAAATTTCCAAGGCTTTCCTAGGATTAAATAAGTAACAAATCCCATAAGGTAAGGATACATATATCCGGTCCTTTTCACAAATACATAGCTATCCCACAAAGTGGGACTTTTCCCTGAAGGGTGTTTTTTCTAACTAGTAAATCCTTACTAAAATAGTGGGGGACCCTTTTTAGATTTAGATTAGACGGCAACTCTTATCCGTTGTGAGTTATCTAGTGTTGAATTCTAAGCTGGAATCCCCTTGTTTTATTACTTACCAGGTTAGTCTAGCCCATCTCCTTTTTTTTGAAGTTTGTAGGGGTTGAAATAATTAGACTCTAAAAGTGCCGCTCAAGGTTTTAAGAAAGCTTTTCAAAGAGTCTAAGTTATACTTAAGCAGAGGGGCCCCGTTATTATAAGCACCAGTAAAGGAAAGAGACACTATAGAATAAATATTGAATTACCTACCCCCTTTTGATACGAAAGTAGCCCATCCGAGAGTAGAGAATCTTACTCGTGTTAATTCTGTAGCAGACTCATTACTTACTGCTAAAGGGGTCCTGTATTACATCATTACGTATCTAGAGATGTCCCAGACCCACAAAACCCTATTCTATTGCCTACGGGAACCCTTTGAGAAGTTTTGTTACTTAAACCGCGGTAGTACTTTATCCGAAAAGGAAGGTGGTTCGCTTGAAAATCCAGGTCATAAAAGCATAAACTCGGCTGCCTACTGTTAAAAACAGAGGCTTAATTTTTTGTTTAAAGTGTAGTAAATCTAAGCGCTATGTGGATACCTTGTACTCATGCGATAACACACAGATTGTGTCCGAAAAGGGTTTAGTATTTAATTAGGTTAAATCTAGTACTCTTTTAAAAGAGGAGCCTCTTGTGGAGCGGCCTCCTACAGATAAAGAAAGCAAGGCTTGTTTAGAACCTATATAGCTTAAGATAAGATTGTGCTGCCTCTATTCGTGGATTTTTTTATATATTTGGTAAATAGCTCTAAAAGGGGGCACTTTTTAGAAAACCTTAATGTTTAAATGAGTATAGAGCACTAGTAGACTGGATAGAGTTTCTATCCTTCCTAAAGTCCTCCCTATACCAGTATCTACATAGCAAAGGAAGGAATATACCGTACTACTTTCTAGAAAAATGAATTAAACTACTACTAATACTAAAAGACTATCTATTATACAGCTAAACACGCGTATTTACTAATAAAAGAAGAAAATCCCGCAAAAGCTTATAGGAATATTTCTTGTTTTAACTCTTAAAAAAGATTTTGTTTTGAATTTATTTGACGATTCCCCATACTTACGGCTGAGGGTTTATATGCCAAGCTTGCCTTTGTTAAAAAGCTTTTACTACCTATTTCTTTTGAGTATACTATGTTTCGATCTCTAAAACCCCATGCGTTTTGAACCTAGGGAATTACCCTCGTATAGTTATAAAGTCTTAGAACCTTTTCGTAAGAAGGGTTTGCTTAATAGGAGTCTTTTTCTCCCTCAGAATTCTTTTTTATTTCTAGTGACACGTAAGGAATTCTCAGTAAAAGGGGGTCCGGGTTTGGGTTCCATCTAAGATATTATAATAACAAGCTTTATAGTAAGTAGGTTCCCTTAAGCTTTTAACTAGACGTACTAATACCATCTCTTTTTATTTACCTTCTATTGATATTGACTCAGGAATACTCCGAAGCACTTGATATCGAATTTTATCTGCTTTCTTTAAAACCACAACTTACTTGGTTTATCGGAGCCTTAATTTTGGGTTTACTCGGTATTTTTCAAGTCAAGGAGTTTTCATTGCTTTGTATTTGGACTAACTATAATACTATACCGGATTCTCTTCCAGTCGTTAGGTGAAGGCATACCCTTCCGATTCAGAAGTAAAGAAAAATTTTGGATTGAAAGGAGCACTTTTATGTTATACGGGGCTTTAACTATTAAAATAGGAGCTTTTCTTGTTTTAGATATTTGATTGATTTCTAGAAGTATTATGTTTTTACTCTGCTCTGCTTCTAACTTTACTTACAATACTAACTTTAAAATACTAGCAATCTAGCGGCTCAGTGCGGGACTCTACCTTATACTTAAGGGTTAATAACCTGTCGTCAAAGGACTTCTCCCCTTTTTTTGAAACCTATTTTTAAATATTTGAGTTCTACGCGCTAACCTACTGAATTTGAATTCATTATCCTTATCTAAAAAAAAGTTTACTCGACTCTCCTATACTTAAGGAAAAATCTAAGGAATGACGACTCCTAACCTAATATTGCTAACTTCAACCCTATGCCATAGATACGAGATTCGGCAGTCTTTCAACGAGGCTACCCTCCATTGGTAAAAAGCTATCCCAGTAACTAGAGATACATTAAAATCCCAAACTTATATAAGGAATAAAAAGTACACTAGGTCTAAAAAGGAATTCTTTACAAGTCAACACTTATGTATTAAAGTATTCTTCAAAAAAAATTCTCATAGTGAAGTAGATTCTATTCCTATATTTTAATCAACCTATGAATTCGGTTCTTTTTTCGTTTAAGTGGTTAACCTAATATCAGCGCAAAACAAATAGAGGAGTACTTCTGTGTTTATTAAGGTATATGCCCCAGCCATTAAATAAAGAATTCAGTCACTTAGTTAGATAGGAAAAAACCTTTCCTTTAATATCCTTTCTTCACCAAGAAACCTCTGTTTAGACAACTAAAACAAGAGATACAGCTCTTTTAAATAACTTGTTAAAAACTACTTTACTGTGAACAGAAAGCATGGGCTAAACCTTTTAAATGTATATAAGTTATTGGATTTTTCCTCGTTAGTAGAAGGTAGAATAGTGTGTAATTACAAGGAATGCTTATATTCCATCTAGCTTTTTCTAAGGTAAGGGGGTTCCTTCTGTCTTCTTGTATTACTTATACAACACGGCACTTTCTAAGGCATTTTTAAGAATAAGGAATATAAAAAAATGCTGTAGGTATAAACACTGTATGGGCCAGTCTTGAATCTTGAATTACATGGAGAGGGTCCGCCCGGAAATATTTACTAGAAAGGATCTAGCAAAAGAGGGGCCTTTTACTATTATTTGTATTTGGTTCCTACTTTGATAGGATAGAGCAATCTGGGAAATCCATAAGATACAAAAAAACTTAAATTAAAAAGCTATACTTTTGACTCTTTTGGTAGTAAACTACCTTGTAATATTAACATAAGCCTTACCGTCACTTTTAAAAAGACCTTTCTGATTGCAAAACTTACTTATGGGTTCCCGTCTAGAGAAAAACCCCTTAAGCATTTCCCGTTTACGAAAAAACATAAACATAAGTTTTCTGTACAAGAGTTTTTAGGCTTTCCTGCCGGCTTCTTAAAAAGTAGAATTTTGTCAAATTATATGGCTTTTTCCCTGTTTAAAAAAAGAGTAAAGTACGGCTTCCTGCTTGTCTTGCCTATAAAATATGCATTCCCTTCAAGGAAATACTATCTCGGAGTAATTTATTAATGAGCTTTTAAAAGAAACAGAAGAATAAATAGACTACTGCCTTGCTGTATAAAGAAAAGGAGATTCTCCTTTATTCTAGATATAGTATAGGAAGCTCCTGTCATTATCCCGTAAAGTTTGCTACAGAATTCTCGCTTCCTTTAGAGTACTAGTTAGTACGCCAGTATTTTTGTTCCTAAACTAAATAGGGCTCCGTTGAAGCCTATCCCTACATTAATTAATAAATATTCCACAAATTTACTTCTTAAATTTTAAACCAGAATTGGCAGATCAGTATTGGGTGAATTAAAACAGGGGTGCCCGTGTTATGAGAGAAAACAAAAAAATCCTTTTTCAACATGAGCTTTTATGAAAAGGGATTCCTATTATTAGTTATTTGTTTGGGCTTTCCAAGAAAGCTTTAACAAGATTTAGGGTTTAAGAAAAGGTAAAACTCCAATAAGGAGATTTAGATTCAAAGAAATTACTTCGGTATGCCATAGAATGCAATCTAAGGTCAGATCTTAGAAGACTTAACATCTATACATATATATTGATGTGTTTCCAACAATTAACGACTCTAGGCCACAGCTACTTTTCACAAATTTAGGATTAAGCAGAGGCCAACTTGACATTTAAATCTCGCTTTTATAGAATACCAGAAAAAATAAGAAAGTCAAGAATATGCTGGTTATAAGATGCGAATGTACTAACTAAAACTACTGCCCGCAAGAACCTCTTTCTCTAACGGTTCCTGTCGGTAACAGGGACCCTTTCCAGGATTCTATAGGGTTTGTACCCTCATTAATGACAAGAGCAAAGAAGAAGAGGAGAAAACGCACCTTATTGCTTATTGAGTGTAAGACAATCGCAAGGTTATTCTAAAAAGTATGGAAAATAGACGTCAACAACCCCGGTATATAAAAACCTTTTTCCATAAAGGACGGCCCTAAAGAACAGCAATTTCTAGCGAACCTTGGATATCTAGCTTTAGTATAAATCAAAAATAACAATTCAAATTACTAAAAACTTACCATAAGTAATGAAATATGAAAGTATTTACATTAGTTTTTCCTTGTTTTTACCTATTTCTACGGGGACAGGAAAGCACTAATAACTAACAATAAAGAAGCGACCCTTCCAAAGCTACTAAGATTAATAACTCCTTTTGAAAGCTAATCTATATCTTAGTCTGTTACTCTTAACCTTCAAGCCTTTCCCAGCTATACTTGGACTCTGTACCCCTATTTTTTGGGGGACCTTCTCGGCGTACTTTGTACAGGAATTTATAAGACTCTAATTTGACTTAAAAGAATCTTTAGTATACGGGGTCTCAATAAAGTTCTATTCTCTCGAATTCCTTTTTCTCGGAGCATCAAATGAATTTCCAAAAACTATTCTTTCCTAGTGTAACCAGGTCCGGGTTTACACGATTTCTAGATTTATTACATAGAATTTTCAGGCAACGGAATTGCTTTTTTTTTATATAGAGTAGGCCCGTTATTTAGTATTATTAGTAATAGGGTAATAGGATTTTCTTATAACAAGTACAAGATTTACT
The DNA here is from genome assembly GCA_036897405.1 of Pelargonium myrrhifolium. Lineage (NCBI taxonomy): Eukaryota > Viridiplantae > Streptophyta > Magnoliopsida > Geraniales > Geraniaceae > Pelargonium > Pelargonium myrrhifolium. Next base: position 1,946 of record JAYMTK010001774.1, on the reverse strand, counting down.
CCTTATTTTCGTTTAGATCAACCTAAAGTTGTAAATAATTATAATCCATAGGTTAGAATTCTACCTTACTCCTTAGCACATTTTTACTTAAGAAAAAATCTCTTGTATAGTTAAATGAAGCACTAAGTATAGTATCAGGGTTAGCCATAGACTTAAAAAGCAAGGGCATTATCTTTCTTGTAACTAGATTACAAACGAGTAAGGATCCGGATAAGTATATCCCCTTTTGTGTAGTTTCTCCAAATTCGAGTGCTTATCATATTACATATTATCTATTCTAAACCCCCTTTAGGTTGCACTATAACTAAAAATTCCCTAAGAGGGGTTCGGCAGCATAAAACTTACCGGCAAGGGTCTTTTTCTTAAAAAATTCTTTAATCGAGGGCCCCTTCCAATATCAGACATTATGGGCGCACTAACTCGAGTTTATAGAGGTCTAATTAGATTTTATATCTCAGGGGTTAGTTATCCTTGAGTTTGAGTTAAGGGTTTTTGATTTGTCGAAGTGCAACTTAAGTCCTGTACTAGCAAATTTTATAGTTGTATTATAAGCCTCTCCTTTTGGGTAACTAAACTTCCTGGGGTTTCCTACTTTTAGTGAAATCCCTGAATGATTTAGGAAGAAAAACTTATTGATTAATAGGAGAAGTACTTCGCCTTCGTAAGAATTAAAGTGAGTATATCGTGTAGAATACCAAAGGAATAGGGCAGTGTCGAAGGTCCAAACTCAGTCCAATATCTTCTAAAAAAAAAACTTTAATAAATTACTAAGTAATGTGACAAGAGTGAATTTGGAATCTAAACAAAACTATATGTATAAGCAAAGCTAAGGGAGAGGGAAGCTCTTGGAAAAATCTAGGTATTTACGCTATTCCTGAATAAAAGGATTAAACCCTTTATCCGAATTTCCTTTTAGAATACTTTAAGTAGCTTGGGAGCTTGTTTACAGAATACTTAAGATTGCTTTCAGATTACAATAAAAAAGAGAAGACTTTGAGACCCGGCATTAATTATGGGGGTTCACAGAAAAATGTAAGTAATTCAGTAGCATACCTAAAATTGAATTGCTAAAGAAGGTTTCCTTTTTTCGATAGAGAGTAAGCTAGAACTCTTTTGGAGCAGCGTAACAACGTCGTTATCAATATTAAATTACCTTTAAAGCAAGCTAGATTAAGAAGTGTTCAAATCGAGGTTTTTAAGTGTTGAAGCGTGATAGTCTAAAAACTTATAAATATATAGATATAAGGGTTCCTACAAATATTATGGAGTAATTAATTTACTACAAACGAGGGCCTCCTTATTAGATACAAAAGCTTCCAGAATTTGCCTTTTGGATATACTATACAAGTATCTAACGGTATCCCCGCGAATTCAACTGAGAGCAATTTTGCTCTAGATCTAATAACTTATAAAAGAATCCTGTAAACAGTTTTCCTCTAATTGAATTTTAGTGAACAAAAAGATATGATAGAATATACTATAATATACTACTCCGTGTACACTAGTCAAACAAGCACGTCGAGAGACCATGAGCATACTTAATTGATAATAGTTTTAATAATCCATTGCTGCTGAGGTAAGGGTCTCCCGTATAGAAGTGGCTCATTTCCATAGGGAACCTTTAGGCTGGGAGTATCGTAGGTAAGCTTGCTTGGAATCGTAGAAATGGCACGAGGTATTTTTTCTAATTTAACAAAGATTCATAAAGACGCAAGTAAGCTAGCCATCAAATCATCGTGGCTGAGCTATGTTCTACATTTGACTAGATTTGAAATAAGGAAGCAGATCCAATTTGAAAGCGTTCTGTATACCTATCATCCATAGAAAGAGAGTGAAGAGGAGAATGATAGATTTCAAGAAAAGATATTATTTAAAGTGTAAACCAAAAACACAGAAATTCTATTAACAAGAATTTCAATTTCACTCGATTCCATAGAGAAAAACTA
>JAYMTK010001773.1:0-15474 GCA_036897405.1 Pelargonium myrrhifolium | reverse complement strand
ATATATATATATATGTGTGTATTTAAATAGATATATGGGCGGTTATTATATCTATATATTTATATATAAAATAATTGTTGACAAAAATAAAAAGTTGCTCTAAATATAGAAAGAATTTTCCAAAAACACAAAATGCTCTAAATTATGAAAGAGTGACACATGTCCTTATGGGTTCTCCTTTATATATATTACACATTATAGATAATGAAATAAGCGAAAACGTGAAAATTGAAAAAATATCACATTGAAGGCCCGCATGGTCGTGCGTGTCAACCAAACGGCCATGCCCATGGACAGAGGAGATTTTTTTGTTGAAACTGTATGTGTGAACGGCCAATTGGAGGAGCTGAACAATCGTACACCATGTCATTCTCATAACTTGAATGTAATGGATAAATTTGTAGTTGCATGTTTGTGTGAATCAAGGAAAACTACAAAACACAAAAATTGACAAAATATTTAGATTTAAGTTTGTGTGGGAGTTCTAAAAATATCATAGTAGATCAGTCTTTAGGTAAATTTCTTGTAATCGATTTGTTGATAAGCCCGATAAGAAAAGTAAAGTGTAGTCTATGAACATATGTAATTAGGCCGAATCACTTAAATATCTACTTATTTGTGTCATTGAAAGTACGTATGTATTGTGTAATTATTTACTATGTTTGTTCATTTTTTCTTTAGTGACGATACTACGAGCAAAGTTTTCGAGTCAAGAGTAAAATTAGGGTTTTTCGGCAAATCCACCCTGTCAGTTTTACTCCACAACAAGTGGTATATATTAGAGATGCAAATTTGGAATCCGATTCCACAACATTTTGTATGAGAGCTCAAAATAGGTTTCAACCAGTAGAAGTAGTAGTAAAAGACAGAAGAGAGAATATGAAAAAAGTTCAACAGAACAGATCTTGGACAATGGAAGGTGCAAAATTTTAACTAATTGGTTTGTCGAAAAATCTAGACGTTGAATCTCCTCAAGGTGTTGTCAAGGATGTAGAAAAAGACCACCGCTTCTAAGAATGTAAAATCTCATTCGCAAGTTGGTGACCACGAATATGAGAGAATGCACAAATGTAAGAGACCACATCAACAAGGTCAATTCGAAAATGCCCAAATTGAAGTAATTAGTTGGTGTTAAGTTCAATGATGAAGCTTGTGCATTGATGTTATTATCTTTGTTTCCTGAGAGTTGATTAGGGATCATGAGATAAGTTGATAACTTTATCATGATTGTAAAGTTTACTAATTGCAAGAGAGTTCAAGATTTGATTCTTAAAGAGGAATCACAAAAGAAGATTATTGAATAATCATTTTCGAACATGTCTCTCGAGTGCTTGAAAGGTAGATCCAAATTTGAAGAAAAGGGGTGAGAAAATGGGTGTTTTAGGTCAAACTTTAGACATTCTAGAAGAGACGACATTCAATGTTGAAACTGTTACATGAAATCGTTTCTTCTATAATGTCTAGAACACAACTCCTAGAACAGTTTACACCAAATACGGCTCCTAGAACACAGAGTAGCCAAATGAAATCTTATAGTATGAAACTCAAGGAGACCAACATATGTTAAATATATATAAAGTTGGTAACTTATGCACAATTAGCTACTCAAGATAGATTGCGTACAATTATTTTGGGATGAAAATTAAATAACATTTTATATTGAGTTACATGTGAGAATGTAGTCCACATACTAAGATGTTAACCTTTTTAAATTGAGTTCGACTCTAAGTTACCAGAATCGAGTAACATTTCTGTACGCGGAACGAAAACGAAAATACGAAACGTTAGGATTTTAGACTTTGAAACATTGGTGGTAGATATCTTTGGAACGGAAGCGGAAATTTCCAATTCCGAAACATTTAGTATTAACATAGTTATATGAATAATTCACAATCTTACAACGGGAACAAGTTTGGTTTTTTGGCGTTTCATGTTCTAGAACGAAACGTTCCAGAACGTAGATTGCTACTCATATAGCGTTTTCTGGTAAGTTAGTTTTGGAAATTTAGGAATTAAGACCAACAAAGAGGAAGTAAAGGCTCTCAGTAGAGATTGAGACACGAACAAAATTATGAACAAACACCTCAACTAGGGAACCTTAAACCTCATCAACCCGGTGCAAATGCCACAATGATGTTGTTTTGTGATAAGAAATGGAGAGATCTGAAACCGAGTGAGGCAAATATTACACGCTAATTGGATGAGTCCACTCCAGGCTATACAAGACCATGTCCAACTTACACCAAGTAAAGTTTATTTCTTGAATATAACGCATTCGAGACGAACTCACGAAAATCAATCATTGCTCAATTATCTGGATCATGGCCCCAAAACTTATCCTCGCACCCGAATAAAAATTAAAATCACCATAAACCAGGATGAGGGACATGTCCTAGCCATAGTTATGCGAAAGAAAAGACCGTAACTCATGACGCTATTCTCAGGTACAATTAGCATATGTGCACTACAAAAGAACAACAGTGCAAAAGTCAGTCCTTATAACCCAAATCTTCTTCATTGTGATTATCAAAACATGACGAGGGTCGAGAAGTCTAATAACTGGTTGTTCATGAAAATTCCAAGATGAAACCACAATAGAGCAAATCGAATCAATCAATAGAGCAAACTCGATTGATGGTAATCGATCCATCAAATGACGAAATAATGGGACGAGAAACAGAGACATTAGACAAGAAGGGATGACGAATCCAAAATGGCTTTCGTATATGATTGAGTTTTAGAAGAAATAGAAAGACCAGACGTGGGTAAAGTAACCGTTGTAATAACATCATGAACTTATAGGATCATAGAATGAAAATTTCCTCTCAAAGCCCTCCAGCAAAATACCACCGGAAAGATTACTTCGGACACAAGCTAGATTAGTTTGAATCGCAAGCTCCTCCAAGGTAAAGTACTTGATTTATCGATTCTTTTTGTGTGAGGATTGTTTAGTATTTTGCTCGATTTTTTTTCCTAGGTGTTCTATGTATGGTCGCATACAAAGTGAAGAGTAAAAGTTCGTTCCAGATAAGGCCAATTCTTAAAGTAAAAGATAGAGTGCGTCATATGCTAGTGAAAATGGTTGTCAAAAAGTAATAACACAGATTATCAACAAACAATAAACAAAAAGTTGTAAACTGACATTGTTGTCAACTTATGTAAAAATGCTATATAGTAATCCTAAACATGTTGTAGGCTAACATCAATATGCAATATCACGTAACATGCATTGAAGGACATGTACCAAAAAGTTACACACTTTGAGCAAATATGATTTTAGTCGCAAAAAAAAATATGATTTTACTCTCTCCTTATATTTTTCAAAGTAAAAAACAAAAACTTAGGTGATGAGAGTACATCGTTCCAAGTCAAGAAGCATATGACCAATCTCAAAAAAATAATAATAATAATGATACTTACAAATCTCTCACCAACAACTATTAACTTAGAGAACTATATTTAAAGTTTACAATTACAAGTAAGATACTCAATCTTAATCAACTGCATCAATCTTCCTGGGCCTAGCTAACTAGGCACAACAAGCTAGCCACACTTGTTGAGAAAAGCTGCTATCCAACAGACCAGTTTGTGCTCCATGCGAAAATAATATTCTACCAAATACAAAGACAATTAATAAATGCATTATATTATAGAATAAAAATAGAAAAGAAAACATTACATCAACAAATTAAATATCTCATACACCCATGCCATCGTCCCATAAATAATAAGGTAGTTTCCTTCCAATTCCGTGCTCTTAATGCTTACATGCTCACTCACACACCTAACTATCAATCGTCACATTACTCTCTCAGTTACCATCTTCACTCCAACACTACTATAACTAGCTACCTAGCTATCAGCTTCCATTTCTCTTCTGCAACTACAACTCTACAAGGTCAGTCTCTATAACCAACACCATAAGCTAAGCTTCCTACTTATTTCAATCACTGATCTAATCTGCTGTTTGGTATTTTCGTGAGTTTATGAACAGGTTGTGCCGTGCTAAGCAGTCATGGTGATGATGGGGTTGGACAGGCTGGTGGTGACCTTGAAATCAAAGATAAGGGGGTTGAAGATGAAGAAACCGTATGATAAGATCGAGAAGAGCGACAGCATGAGAGTTGAAATAAGAAGCAGGAAAGCTCGGAAGCTGATTGACGAGACCATGAAGATTGCAGACTCACCCGACAGGAAGACTTATGGGTTTTGAGACTGAAACTATCAATCTTGCATTAAGTACTCACTAACCATTGTTAGTTGTTACGGTTCAAAGATATACATCTGTAATATGAGCATCAACAATAATGTAAGGTGCATTTTTTCATCATTCCCTTTCTATTCTGTGAAGCATTATTGAGGGCTTGCAGAAAAATGTAAGATATGCTCCTTGTCCTAAATATGTTTGATGATAGAAATTACTACTACCATATATGATACGAGTCATAAGACTACTTCTTGTTTCATTCTTTGGTCAACTATTTTTTTTTTTTTGCTCTTAGTTTAGTTTCCATGCACTATATATATCATCTAATATCAGTATAATTTTGTTAGCTCACAGAAAAAGTGACCTTATATGCAATAACTATTTGAATAATTTTATTTGTAAAGCTTAAGTTTAATTCACATGATAAAAAAATTTAAGCAATCTGTAAGTACTATTATAATTTCCTAATCTTGGAATGGAAGAACACCCTCTTACTTACATTTCTTAGCACTTATTCTCTAAACTGAGTCTACACTCTACATAATAATAATTTACAATTTTATTATTTATCATAAAAAGTTTAATTTATTATTTTTCATAAAAAGTTTATATCCAAAATATTGCTACATATTTTAGTGGGGAATTGAATTGAATTTGTTGTACCTAGTGTTTACAAAAATAACAACAATAACTGTGAGGAACTGAGGGTTACTAAACTGCCCATAAACTGAAGCATGACCCTAATAACATCTGCAACAAACCTCCTAAATCAGCTATGCAAATAAACAAAGCATATACCAGAATGAAAAACATAAGGAAAACTCTAGTGCACAGCCTTGTAAGATGCTCCCAAAACATTATGGCATTTTTGATGACCTAGTGGTTCTGTTGTGTCAGCTACAACTGACCTAAAATTGTTGTCAACATCTTTCTTTACAACCACTCATCTAATAAAAAAAATCAAGCCCCATCTTTGACTCCACTCTTCACAAAAGGGTACTAAATTTTCTCTTTTTCTCTGTGATAAAACTGTGGAGTAAAAGACAAATATTGCAGAGAATAGGGGCCTAAAAAGCTACACATAGGGCCCTTTTAAATACAAGAAGAGAGCAAAGTGGAGCATAAAGTTATGGGTAAGGAGAAAGAGACGAAGCAAAAGTTGGTATTGATGTGGCTTTTGTTTGGGCATGAAAATGGACATATGCAAGATGGTATTTAAAGGTTCCCATTATTATCATTTCTACTATTTTATTGATAAGGATCTCTAATTCCATTCCCACTACATATTTCAGAGCAAACACTATCCACAAATAAAATTAAAAACTGAAAAGTTGCCTAAAAACATATCCATACATGCATGTAATTGCTAGTCCAAAGAGAGTCAAATTCAAGCTCAGTTCAAACAGTGTTGCTATGTGATTGAATACAAATGTACAGTCAGGTTAAACGTATCATTACAATGATTTATGACTGTTAGTCCATTTTCTTAGAATAGCAGTTGTATTTAACAAATTAAAATATAATTTTAAAAATGAGAAAATGAACACTCGTGAAACAGAGGGAGTAAAAGAATGAGTTAGTTAAAGTTAACTTTTCCCCTTAGCCCTTACCCTCATATATTGTTGTAATAAACTTAAGGGATAGTAACTTATCTTAATATTAGCATTTCATGCAACATTAACAAACAAATAACGCTCATTTTGAGATAATTTAAAAAATAAAAAAAATTGACACCTCATTTTGAAACAAAGCACTTCATATAGAAAAGTAAGCCAACGAAAAAGAGGCATCTGATATCAATACTCCCTTTGTCCCAAAATGAGTGTCTTGGTTTCTATTAAGTTAGTGTTGTAAATTTCCTCTTGTATCCCCATAACCATATGTGTTGTAACACATTTAATTCTTAAATGATAGTAACTGACTTATTCTAGGGATACTATTGATAATTCATGCACAACTAATTTTCTACTAAAAAAATGACATACATTTCAGGACAACACTACAAGAGAAACAAGACACTCGTTTTGGGACGGAGGGAGTAATAGACATCTAAAATTGGGCAAATAAAACTTAATGTGCTTTCTACATATTCAATTAAAATTTCCACTTTATTAACAACTATTCATAATTTATGGCTACAGTTTAGCTTCTTTTGTGTAGAAATTTCCAACTGATGACCTAAGAAGCCTCATCAATCATTTTGTCTTGAGTGGATGATGCATGCAACTGAAGAATAATACTATGAACAATGTGGACCTAATAATCAAAGAAAGTCTTGTCTGGAGAAGCAATTGTCCCTTGGAGAGGAATGAAAAGGTCAAATCTTTCTTATCTTAGGAGACGAAGTGACCTAACCTAAGACATCTTATTTAAATAAGAAATGAAAATAAACCCCACTAAAAATTTCATTTTGCAACTACATTAATTTTTAGCAAAATTTTCTTCTCCCACATAAGCAAATCGTTTCTCAAATAATATCATAATAGGATCCTTTGCTCTAGCTTATTTACTTTTATTTGTTACGTTCATTGTTGTATATTATATCATTTCTTACTATTTTCCATGTTAATGTAAGTATACCCCCAATGTATTTTAGTTTTTCCTTAATGAATTCTTTCACATAACCATAGAAAGTTATTAAACTCCTTAGGCTAGTATGTTATAAATTGCTTTTAAGTAGTTTTCACTCAACTTCTAAAAACAGATGTTTCAACTTAACCGTCAACTATCACTATTAATACTTAAAACTATCAAATAATATTTTTAAATAAATTAGTCAAATTACTCATGTTTCCTACAACGAGAGTCAATTCCACTATTATTGTTAAGAGGAAAGAGGGGTATACATGCAGTAGGAATGAATGCATCAAAGGTAGCAAAAGTAACAGCTAAGAATAACATAATGAGGACCTTAAGAATTGCAATGGTTCGTGAGGAATGTTTTTATACAGAGGCAACTCAAATGTCAAATGCATCATTCCAGCAGCCAAAATTTTACCTTAATAAAAGCAAGAGATTCTTGCACTGGTGACAGCAAATGAATTTTCAAGGTGTGTATTAGCGATTGTGAAGGTACAGCATCCGAAGATCCTTGCAGTGTATGCATGTCCATGGTAAAAGAGGAGGATCGAGGCAGTAGATATGAATGCATTGAATCTGGCACAGATGACAACTGATGAGACAGTCCTCAGGTTCATGAGAACGGCATTCACTGCAAACTGATGCTCGAGAGGACTTTTTAGTCCCAATTAGAAGAAGAAGAAGAAAAAAAAGTCATTAGTCCCAAGAACAATCAAATACGATGTAATTTGAACCACATATGACTATATAAGCAACACTTCATTAAGAATAAGCAGTTGATGAGGTGTGGAATAGTCAATAAGCATCACTACTGGCAACAAGGACACAATGTAAACCTTAGAAATCAAGCACTTACCCAGAACTAGAATAGTACATATTAGACAACTATAGGACAGTTCAGCACATGGTTTTTCTTGCATCTTTATGGTGGCAAACCAGAAAAGAAGAAAGAAAGTAATAGTATGAAAAATATTAGACAAATAAATCTCAATTGGAGAAAACTTTATCAATATCAATTTTACAGATAAGCAAAAGAAGAAAAAATGCAGCAAAGTATGTCCATATATGGTACCAAAGGAGTGAAAGGACCATTAATTACATTACCCAACTACTTGGAGCTATTGATCATTGACTAACAATGGATACCATGGGTATCCAAAGCTAGACAGAAGATTGAGACTGATGAAGTCTCAATTCTCAAATATGGAACTTGAAATAGTAGGACCACAGACTACTCAATCATGGTTAACAGCCATAATGGTATGCCCTCTTTCGTAGATACAACTCAATATAAGTTGATAACTACAATGAGCACATAGCCAGATGCAACAGACCAACAGCACATTGCTAATTACAACTGTGATGTAAGAAAATGTTCATCAGATGAAATTTTAACAAATCAAACCAGGGAAAAGGACATGAGCTCTTTATTTTATTTTTATATTTTAGCTCATGCATACAGGACAATACCAACCGAATAAAAATAAATAAGTTTACCAGTATAACCATTGAGAATATCTACCTGAGCTCCAAAACCAGAAGTTTCCATATCAGTTGGAATGAAAATATCTATTGTCGATTGTGAATGTGGAATTGTCTGGGAATATATCTTCTGATCAGAAGTCAGTGCCCCTTCCACCTTCTTTATGGTTGCAAAATTGACCTTGCACAAAGGGCAAGTTGAAGCCTTTCTCCTTGCAACCTACAAGCACAATCCCAACTTAAGAGATTTTGACAGTCAAAAAGAGTGCAGACATATAGCTTCTGTAGGAGGATTTCAAAATTGAAAATTGTCAAAGTAGTTGACACAGATAATTGAAGCATGGTGTACATGTGTGCTTGCAAATGGTTAAGTGCACCATGCACAATTGTTTCTGGATCCACAGTAGGAATTCAGTTTGGGCAATGATTATACTACCTCAGTCCCCAAATGAGTGTCCTGTTTCACTTGAATTTTTGTCCCAAAATGAGTGTCCAGTTTCCTCTTTTAGTAAGTTAGTAATGCATGAATTGTCAATGACAACCTTATGATAAGTTAATTAGTATCCCTTTACACATTATTATGAGGATACAAGAGTAAATATTTCATACTAACTAACTTCTCCTTAAAAAAAAAAATTCAAAACAGAAATAAGGACACTCATTTTGGGACAGAGTGAGTATTATTTTTACGTAAAGTGGCTTTAACTGACATTTTACATTTAGGATTGATGACTAATGCGTTTATGTACATGTCTATTAATACGAGTACTAAAAAGAAATTTTCAGTTATCAAACATGGCTCCTTGTACTTTTTAGATGAGTAGGACACTCGTGTAAAGAACTCCAACAAAAAAATTCTTTATCCATTTCAAGTTCAACTGATTTTCTAAATATATTCATTTTATCAAAGAACAAAAAAAAATATAGGATCTTTATGAATTCAACTTTCAACCTAATATCCAGGCAATTCATATTCCCTCCATACCAAAACAATTGTCCATTCTCTAAAAAAAACTGTGCCAAAATAATTGTCCACTTTCTTTTTTAAAGAGTTAGTTATGGATCAGAAGCACGAGTATGAGTACCTGGTACGTCAGTGCAACTATTTTCCATTAAGCCTAGGTACGGGTATGGTGTGGTACTTCTTTTTTTTATCAACAAGCATACAAACACCGAGGCTCAAACCTGAGACCTCGAGGGACCAAGTGAAATCAACCACTTGCCCTACTGAGTGCTTGTGTATGGTGTGGTAAATTATATATATGTTAAAAATTGTAGTTATAGCAGATGGTGTGATGAATATGACATTTTTTCTTGCAAAATATAAATCTAAACAAGAGAAAAATAAACGACATAAATTACAAAGTAGCTAGCCAAGAAAATAGATCAAGAAGAGAAATATTATATTCAAACTAGTATTAAGCAGTTAGTGAAGGGTTGAGTAATGATAAGATGAGACAATGAAGCACAAAAGATAAAACCATAATGATAATTTTTTTCAAACTATGTACATGTAAGTGGAAAGGGTGAGATGATGAATCAGTGGAAACACTTTTTTTCTGAAATTCTGATTTACAAGAAGTCAGAAATTTTATAGTGAATAACAGAGGAAAGGAAGGACATAAGCTTTGGTATGCGGGTTTTTTGTTCATAGAAAATAGCCAACTAAAAGGATGAAGGATGTGCAGGACATGTAATTTCAGAGTTCTGGTTTGCAATAAATGGCAAGATAAAAGACTAAGAAGAGGAAAAGATATGACCTCATATCTGCATTAATTGATAACTTGCAGTAATTGATACGAGTCAGTATCTTACTCCAAGACTCCATAAAACTTTATTTCCTTGCGTATATTAAAATTATGTAGATTTTGATTATATGTGTGTGTGTGTGTGTTTTAAAGTACTCGAGAAGTACCCATATTAGATGTTGACCGTACCCAAAAAGTACCCCCAAAAAGTTACTGTTCACTTCATTTGGGCAAGTACTCATGAAGTACCAGTGACCAGTACCAGTAGGTCCTCCTCCTAGGATTACCGTGCTTCACAGGTTATGGATGAATATAAGTTAGAATACCTTTTTTTATATATAATAAAAGTACAATGGGGCATAAGAGGAAAAACTCAATCCTAACTAACTAATAATAATTAATCTCTGCAAAAATGAGAAAGTGGACAATACTTTTGGGACGAGGGAGTATGTTGGTCTTTCTGAGTCAGTCTAAAGATAATTTAGCATATGCATATACAAAGTATGATTTCAAATGCAACTAAATAAAAGTTTGACCAAATGGACACCTAATGTCAAATTACTAGGATTCTTCTTCATTTAAGGGCACTGGAACCTGAACCCTATGCCCATTAGGCCATTATAGACACCAAATCCAAATTCCAAATGGTGCATCTATAGACAGTGTATGACATGGGAAATAGGACTATGCCATCAGAAATTACTATAGCAAAATATTTGCATGCTAATTTGCAAGGATCTGTTGTACTTGCCTATCACAGATATTTTAAAAACTGAGAAAAAAATGAAGGTATAGACAAATATAAAAGCTGAATAATTTAACAGTAGACTGAAAAAATTGGAAAAGAAGATGATGTGTACCATATGATCAGCCCAGTTCTGTATGCATGAATAACAAAACCGATGTCCACATGGCAAGACACCCCTGGTTGAACTGAAATCTGTCCAACATATGACACAAGATAACTCTGTTGAAGTAGGTGAAATATTAGCAGGTTCAAGCTGACCTCTATGATCAATATCCCCTTCAAAGTTCTTATCATCAGAAACCCCATCTTGGAAAGGTCTTTTCAGGGTTGTTGGTTCATCCTCAGTACATATATATGGATCCATAGAAGTGGGTAAATGGTCCCGATGAGCAGTTTCTTCAACCTCTTCATCTTCACTTTCAGTTTCCAAGTGGATACAATGCCCATCAGATCTCTCTCTACTTTCCTGTATGTTAATTTTTCTTGCACCTTTTGAATGACCAGCTGAATAACAATTACTATCAGCTTCAATTGTGTAGCACTCGTGGTTAGAATCCAATAGCAGAGACTGCCTATCTCTACCAACATTTCTGTTCACTACCCTCTGCCCCTTATGAGAAGATTCAGCCAATGGAGTGCTTTTGTTACCAGAAATCTTCCTTTTCCGTCTCGCCAAATGCAGAGACACAGGGCTTGACTCTTCATCCTTATCAAGAGAAACACAGAAACAAAACTCAATGCAATTGCAGGTAAATTGAAGAGAAGAATGATGAACTTATAAAGCATATCAAAACACTTATGTAAAAACAAATAGTTCAAGGATAAAAATAAATTATGAATTATAAAACATGAACATGATAGCTCTAAATATTTGGGCAGTATTTACTCTGAACAGAGCTTCATATTTTACTTTCTTAGAAGTTGGTAGATATAATCAGTCAATATGATGAGACCTAAGCAGCCTGAAAGGGTTTAGAGATGATTTTATCCTGGTAAGCATTAAATCATGATGGAGGCTTCAAAACAACTTGTGATTGAAGTTCATCATTAATAGAGTTGAATTGTTCTACACTGGCGAGCCCCATGTTTAGCATATTGGAAATCACCTTTTTTCCCACCCAATCTATAGAAACATGGCCCTGTCCCAGCCCCTGCCCCATACATAAGCTGTGATGGATCTAATTGCCCCGTTCAAACCAACTTCAAAGGAGTAAACCATATTAAGAACTACATAACGGCAAGAAGTTATAGTCAAATTATAAACAATAATGCACTTAAATGCCCACCTCCATTCTATCTAGTCCAGATAGAGGAGGTTCCTGAAAACAAGATCTGTTGCTTGACAGGGCCTCCTGCTTTGAAGTCCTGGTTGATTTGCGCTTTGATTTCCTATATAAATCACTGCTTTTTCCAACATCAGGGAATAAATTCTGCAAATAAAAATGACGAAGATAAAGATAAAGTCACAAACTTTGAGAGTCAAACATTCTATATTTAAGCAACTTCTAGAAAGTAACTAGCATTGGAGAGAACTTCATTTGTATGCACAAATAGTCAGGCTTTTGAGGCAGAAACTATTTGCACCTTCTTGACAAAACAAATGCAATGGAGGGAAGCCATGACACAACCATGTAGCATTTCAAATTCTTTACCATAAAAATGAATTGGGGTCGTAGGGTGGGAAAAGTTCTGGAAGCTAAGCTAGCGCTTATGATATGGGGTTTAGCCGTTTAGGTGATGGTGTCTGAATTTGGCGATTCGTCAAAGAGAATTAGGGAATAGAAGATGGTGATGATGGTGATCAGTGAAGAGGGAAAACAAGTACAAAAAAGAGAGAAGTCTTAGAAGAAATAAATTGAACAAAGATATCAAGATAAAGCAGATACTAGTTGCCACTACAATTCTTTGGGAGAAGTAGCAGTCAACCTTTGCGCTTAAGTTAACTTGGCCATTGAAAGGAGTCCAAGTAAGAGACAAAACAAAAACAACACACACACACACACTTCATAATTAACCCACAATATAGCATACAACTCAACTTGCTATGCATTGTGACTGTAAAAATCCCTATGATCTAATTGTAAAAAAATTGAATAACAAAAGGCTCGTACATGAATAAGAACCACAGATTTTCCTTGGACAAGATAGTGTTCTCCTATGAATAAAATCTTGTACATGTCTATCAAGTTCTATACAAAAAGTATATTCCTCTTCTATACACCACCACATGCCATGTAAAAAAAATATAAAACTTATTTGTTTCTCAGTGTATTTGTCATGTGCTACCTATTGATACATAGACTAATTTGTAATACAATTAAAGTAATATTACCATCATTTGGCTCAACTATTCTTCCAGACTTCCACAAATGGAAGAAATCATGTGGATGAATGAATGAGAGTGGGGAAGAGAGCAAACAATTACCTCTTTCAGCAAACAAGAATCAGTCCAAACACTATTACTTGAACCTCCCAGATCCATATAATTTATTTCTTTTCCATGATGATCACGAACCTTTGAATGTTCAAATAGCAGTTTCTTGTTTTTACCTGAAGCACCCACATTTGTAAGGGGGACTTCCAACAACAAGGGTCCCACTTCTAGCCCACTGCAAAGAATAAAATTTCTGTCAGCACAAGTTCATAATAAAAAGTTTAACTACAAGATGACTAAAGTGAAGCAACAGCGACATATGAGTCTGATGTGCCCTTCATTGATCAAAAAGCACAGCTAGGTTAGTTAAATTTTACCCAAGTTTCGAGATAAAGTGAATCTTCAAAAATAACACATGAAGGTCTTTAGACAGTTTCCAGTAGCATCCTTCATAAATTTGAGTGAAATGTATAGGTTGAAAGAAAGAAATTTTATTTTGACCTTGACTTACCTACTCTGATGAAATTACAACCTACATATCAGGAGCAAAAGAAAAAAGAAAAAAAAAAACACCAACTATGTCATACCTTTGCAATATATAAGGAAGTTCAGGGACACGCTTCCCTTGCTTTATGCATTCCTCCACCCATCGATGGTTCACTATTAGTGTTCTAAATTTCTTTGCAAGATCATACTTCTTTCCTTCAAATTTCCAACACACCTGCCAACTAAAGCAAAGATGAGCAGTTGTCCATAAATATTCACAATTCAAGCAGCATAAGACAAGACCACTGAGTAGTTAGAAGTGTTTTGAGCTTCTTCTTTCTTTTCTTTTTTTGGCAGCTTGTCTCGTGGAATTCACTTTCAATTTGCTTTATAGATGTACTGCCCTAATCTCAAAAGTACTTGTTCCAAATTTTGAGGTTTATTTAGAAAAAGAGATGACAGTATCTGAAAAATATAATCCAAACAGAATGAAGTAAAAATATCAAAACCCACCAAATGTGTGGTAGAGCCCGACATTGCACCTGTGTAGTTAGCTCCTGTGCGGGAGATCAACCGGATAAGGTTAAACCTCTCCAAACCATGGTAGCCGCTAACAGTAGCTACCACAGATTCCATTCCTTCAATGCGATGAACTATAGTTTCTGCAAAAACAAGCCATTCAAATTAATAAAATAAAAGATTATTTTATGTTTACCTGAATGGCATTATATGTGTAGATTACAGCTCTGAATTTGAAGATGAAGCAAAAGGGAAATATAGAAAATCAATACTGACTGGGATTTGGTTTCTCAAAATTTCAATTTATATGGTTGACGTCAACTGAATGCTCAATTAAAAAAAATTATCCAGTAAAAGGAGCTAACCAGGCACAAATTGAGCGCTTCAGATTTCTAAATTCACAAATCAAGACAAAACTATGTTCTCGGAGCATAATTTTCTATCGTCTTCCTCTATTTTCTTAATCATCCAAACAGAACATTTCGAACCCTAGAAATTCAGTACAAAATGCATGCATACATAGATCTGTTTACGTAGAGAGAAAGAAATTCACCTTGATTCGGAACGTGGCGAGAAGGAGATTGACGATGAAGTGAATTCTCTTCTGCCATCGTAGACGGAGAGTGCTTTTGGCGCGAAACTGAAAATATTGAAATACGCTGGAAAATGGAAACAGGAGAAGTAACAAAGGCTTTTTATACCTAGCCATAAAAACAAGGACAAAGTGCTTCGGGTTCCTTGTGTTGTCTCAATTATTTCACTCAGGTCTCTAAACTTTATTTTATTCGTACAAGATTAAATGGTTATAGACCCTCTAAACTTGTTTCAAATTTAGATTTGGCCTTTAGACTCACTTTTTAGTCGGTTTGGACCTCGACTTACATTTTTTTTATATTTTGGTCCTAATAACCTAAGATTGTCGGTTGTCACTTGACACGTCAGCAAAGCCTCCACCTCACCCCGCCACGTCACCTCACCCGCCTCATCAGACCCAAAAAATTCTTAGAACAAAACGCTCCATTTTGGAATTGAAACTCAAACCGGCGCCGTTTTGTTGCTCTACAAACCCAAAAAAAATAGAAGCCCAGGCATGTCTTTTTCTTCTTCCTCCAACGTGTTGGTACAGCTTATTGATGTTCCCATAGAGGGTTCTGAGAAGTATGACTAGACCTGGCAATGCGGGCTGCGGGCCGGTTTTGGGCCAAGCCCACGCGGGCCGCGGCCAAAACGAGCTGGGCCAAAATAGCCCGCATTTGAAGCAGGGCAAAACGGATCGGGCCAAAAAAATCCGCAAAAATGCGGGTTAAACCGCAGGTCGGTCCATTTTTAT
>JAYMTK010001772.1:0-15480 GCA_036897405.1 Pelargonium myrrhifolium | reverse complement strand
GTGTGCATGCAATGATTCTAGACCTAAGTTAGACTCACGGACACAGATCAATGGAAATTCACGTTAAGCATTCAAAATGATTTTTCTTTATTTATTCACACAAAACCACTCGCCAAAGATGTTCACACTCTTCACTACTCTCGAAACATTATGGCTTCTTTATTCTAGACTTATGGGGAGAATGTTACACTCAATAAGCAAAATAAGCATGCACAAGAATCAATCAATCACTGTTCCAATAATTAACCACACACCAATGGTTAAGAGCCTCAACCGAATCACCATCCGGCTCCCAACCTCCACATAACAGAGAATCCAAGTCACTATATGGCAAAGCAAGATTATTTTTTTAAAATGTGGCCATTTTTAGTAAAACTAACAAATAAAATTTGGCTGAAGTGGACTTGCTGAGGTGGTAGAGGTGGATGACGTGGCAGTGCCACAGTTGCGGTTACCTCCTATAACAAGTTACCATGATCAAATGCAAAAAGAAATCAAGTTCAAGGTTGTTTAAAAAAAAAGCACCGAGGGCTAAACGCAAAATCGAGACAAGTCCAGGGGGTCTGGGGACAATTTACCCATTTTATAGTTATATTTTTCTTTCAAATAAATTAACACACTTGATTGACACCCCAATATTTTAAGATATTGTACTAAAATTTCATCAATCTTATGCTTAGTTAACTGGTTTAAGACATTTAAATTATCTTTGAGGTCCTATGTTCTATCCCCTTGGTGTTGCTAATCTATACATACTATAAAAGCATAACCAAGAAATAAGTTTATAATGCGTATTAGAGTGTCACCTCATCATTTTATTAATTTTGGCATCAAATTCTGATTAATTATAAAACTTTATTTAATTTTATTTTGGAAGGTAAATATTTAAGTTCCATATACTTCTTCTTCAGAATGTAAGGTGCTTAGTTGCCTAGGTGGTCATGTCGTGTGGACGAGAGTTGTCTCAAAATATCTCCCTCCAATGCAAATGGAAGGGGAAAAATTGCATGTACCAGTCTTCTTTGTTTTGTATTAAGTTTTTCTCCGTTTGACTCCTTCTAAGCATGCTACGTAAGATTAAGTCGATTTTCAACAAAGGTTTTTGTTCAGATAATTTTAATCAAGAAGAAACTTTTGATCAAAAACTGCTTCAAATCTCATTTTTAAGCTCCTTCAAAAAAAGAGGTCCAGCCTAACTTAAAAGGAAGATTGAAGAAAAAGACTATTTTGGCTGTAAATAACTAAAAATATATATTAATTCTCATGTCTATTTATAAATATTCAAAATACATTTCACTCATATTATACCAAAGGAGAAATTACACAAAACACCCCTAAACTATGCGTTTCGACAAATTTCACTCTTGAAGTTTGGTCTGTTACTTTAAGCATCCCTAAACTTACCAAAGATGTTTCCGTCAGTTAAAGATAACGGAAATAGCCAATAAGTTGAACACGTGCTACGCACGTGATGAATAATTTTTTTTTAAATGTCGAAAATGCCCCTGAAGTCCTATTTGTTTAAATCTTCATCTTCTTCGTTGGCTTTGGTGGATTTTGTGTGGAGCTGCGATTTGGAGGTAGACGTTGGTGACGAAGAACGGTTGTTGAAGATTAGTGGACGAGAGGCTTCGATTTTCAAGAGATATGGAAGATTTGAGGTCCAAATCGTGTTCGTCTTGGAAGAGAGGCTTCATCTGCAAGTGCGGTGTTGTTGCCCCCATTAGAACATCGTGGTCTACTAAAAATCTTGGGCGAAGATTTGTTGGGTGTGGGAAATACAGTGTAAGCCTATAATTTGAATTATTTATTTAGTAGTTGTTAATTTGAATGAATCAGAAACCCTAATTTTGGAACAATCATGATTTGGGAATTAGAGTTTCTGGGTGTTGTTGAACTTTTCTTACCATTGTTTGTTATTGGTTGTAGAACAATTTCAAGTGTGATTTTTTGGACTGGATAAATCATGAACCATGTGTTTATGAGAGAAGAATGCTCCTTGGGTTATTTGACAAAATCAAGGATTTGGAGTCCTGTATTGAAAGAGTGAATGAGATGCATGAAAAGCTTATAGAGGAGAATATAATGCTCAAGGGAAAATTGTTGAAGGCATTGAAGAAAGAGAGAAAAAAAACAGAGTACAATATGGGTTTTGCTGGTTTTGATTAAGTGAACACCTAGCTTGAATTGTGTTTAGGTATGATGAATGTATGGTAGTTGGAAATGTACACATCTTGCTTATGTATTGGTAGAATGTTTTGTTAATGGATGTAAGGTTTTGAACTCTGTTATTTGGCAAAAAAATTGGTAATTTACAGCTTATGTATTGGTACAATTGTTTGGTAATGGAAGTTTGTATTGGTACTGTGTTTTCTGGATACAAAAATTGGCATTTGCAGCTTACATGGTCTGCAGCTCCTTGCGAATTTCATATTTGCAATCTCCATGTCATTTTCCTTTGGTAGCACAACAAAGTCTAACCAATATTTGCAATCTCCCTATCATTCCATTGGTATGACAACAAAGTCTAACCAATAATTACAGCTATTTAGGGGTGCTTTATGTCATAAGGGAATATATACAGGGGTGTTTTATGTCATAAGTTATTAATGTACATGGGTGCTTTCTATCATAAGTGAATACATACAGGGATGCTTACTGTCATAACATATTCCACAAGATTGCCTCATACAACAAATTCCATTGGAAACACAACAAATTCATAAGCATGTTCCATTCATAAGAGTAATATTGCAACAAAGTCTTAGAAACACAAAAGGAATGCTTAAATTCTCCAAAGGGGTACAAACTATGCACTTAGCTACCTAAAAGAACACAAAAAGGGGCATCTTCCACAGTGATATACATCACCCATTTTCAAACAAAAGCAGATTTTTTCTTCACCCAATACAAGTCTAAACAGTAGAAAGCAAAAAAATATTGCACCACAATGCAATAATTCAATGTTGGTTGTGGGGTCCACCATGACTTGATGGTGGTGACGTTGGGAGTTTGTTGTCATTACATCCCTATCTTCCCTCCTTGGTGTTGTGGAAAACCTATCTTCAGCAGAGAACCTTGATGCTCCAGCATCTACCCTTCCCTTCCCCTTTTCTTTGCCATTGTGTGTTTGTTGACTTAAAAACTAGGAAAACTGCCACTACATAAACAACACAGGTGAGTTATGTTGAGTAATTTGGTCATCACAACAAGAAAGGGGAAAAAAATGAATCAGAAACAGGTATGCAAACCCAGAATTCAAGATCTGCACAAAATGAAGAAGAAGATGGTAACCTAATGATCTCTTAACTGGGTGAGTTCTGTTTCAGCTAGGCCAACAGTTGTTGTTGAGGTTATTGATTGTTGCACTTGAACACTTGCACATGCCCCTCCAAGCTGTCATTTTACACAGAAGCATAAAACATGTTTCAATGTCCATTTCCAATGATTTTGAAAAGTTAATGTCATGTTACTTACTTGTGCTTGTTGTTTATTAGACTTCATCATTTTTTTAATGACCTGAAGCTTTTGTCTTTTTGACCTTGGCACACCTGGTACCCAACTTTGTTGATGTTGTTCCAATTTGTTTTTTCTCCTTTCGATGGCTGTTTGTTTTTTTAGCCTCTATTTGTTCAGAATTGCACTGAGGCACTTCATTGGATAGTAGTTGAGGCACTTCATCAGATGGTTGTTGAGGCACTTAAGGTTGTGACTGTAGAGGTGGTGGATGCACAAAAGGTTGTGGTTGTGGAGGCATAGGATGCAGAGAAGGTTGTGACTATGGAGGCATAGGAGTTGGCCGTCGCCGGAATCTTCATAGCTCATGTTTGGTGGTGTTGAAAATAAATTGAGGGCAAAATAGTAATTTCATTTTTTTTTTATAACAAAAATGGGTCACTTAACGGATTCCGTTAGGGAAGATAACGGCAGGGACCGTTGCGGAACAAAACAAAGATAAGAGGGACTGTGAATGAACAAAGTAAAGTTCATAGAGTAAAATGGAACAAAATGGATAATTCAAGGACTAGTACATATTTTTCTCCTTCCTAAAATTGATCGTGTTTACTTATTTATTAAAACTCGTGCATTTTTCATATTTGCCGAGAAATTTAAACTAACTTGCAAAAATAATATTGGAACGGATGGAATAATTCCAAGTATTTCAAAGCTCCATGAGTGTTTTTATCTACAAATTTCATCTGCAAACTTAAATGGTACTGATCTTCACATGAAACATCAAAATATGTACTTGGTTGATGCTAACGACTAATCTTGGAACTTACATTACAACTAGGAGACCCTAAACCTGTTTTTTAAAAGGGTTTGGAGCAGAAATTGTTAAATTACTGTGAACCAAACCCACCAATCTTCTTATAGTTCTAGTTCTAGTTCTAGGAGTATATGAAATGAATTAGAGTCTACTTCTAGTATTATATATGTGTTTTACTTATTCTTCTTTCCACCAGCAAGAATGCGCTGGATCTGAAGTCCTCGGCTGAAGGCTTGATTGAAGAGCAGCCTGGTCTGGAACTCCGACACGAACGGGAACCAAGCTAGCATAGCAACAGGCCCAAATATGATCAGCCCCATCATGTACTCGTACCCTCTCGCTAAAGCTTTCACCGACCCCCACATTCCAAGGGCCTTCACCACCGGCTTGCATGCTTGTGCTATCTGCGCATCAATATGAACCAATTTTATATATATATATATATATCAATGATGAGAAAACAAACCAGCAAAGTCTCAAATGTGACGAGAACATACTTGCAGAAGTGCCCATCCTGTTGGTGTGAAGGCGAGTATACTAGCAAAGATGTCTCCAACTGTGAGACGGAGTAATGTAAATAAGAGGACGAGAGTGACGATCAATCCAACAAACAAAAACAGCTTGAGGAGTCTGAACAGCAGCTGAAAATCTGCGCTGAACGTCTTTCTGCCCATGGATACAATCTGCATTTTCCAGTTCATCATCAGATGAGCCTCATATTATATCATATCATATCATAACACAATTCCCACCATAATTTAGATGCTTTTCCTTCAATAATTCTGTTTGTTTTAGAACTATACCTTTAAGATGACTACCACAGCAAGAATAACCAGCCAAGACAAACCATATACCTGGAATCACAAAAGAAATTACAATCACTTGAAAAATGGCACCTTGAACATACCAATAAAAGTTGAAGAAGAAGAAGAAGAAGAAGAAGAAGAAGAATTGGATATTAATAGACGGATCAGATACTCACAATGATGCCCCTATTCTTATTGGTCAAGTGGAGATGATACACGATCCCATACTGATAGAGGAAAAAGCGAAGAGAAAGAATAATCTCCCAGAACCGTCCTAAAGGTCCAGTGTACTGCAGATGCTCCTGTTCCTCGCCCCACCAGGACTCCCAGCTTTTGTTCGCTGCCACTCCAATGCCACCTTTACTGTTCATCCACTTCACCCAATCCTCCCAATCGTCCACTATCTTTTGCCATTCAAATCCTGAAGGGTTGAAAAGAAAAGGAGCAAACAACCAAGAAGCGACCAAAAACCAGATTGAGCCAGTAATGAGCATATAAGCTGTAGAATCACTCATCGCTGAGCCATAAAGATTATAAGCTATAAGCAATAGCATTAGCTCTAGTCCCTTCACAAAATGGCTCCTTGAGTGCATCCTGTAGTTCTCTGCAAACTTCTCATGACGAACCACAAACCCACGCCCAGTTGGTCTATACTTTGCTCCACCATGAAGGATTGTGCGCCCAAAATAATGCACCTTTGTTCCGAGAGAGAAAGTAAAAAACACAGGAGCTAGCTGAAGCTGCATGATTATTAACTCACTCAATGCAGTTCGGAACCCTCTCTCCAATCCAATCTCCATGACCATGGGCAAGGTCATCAAAATACCTAGCTGAACAACAGATTGTGAAGCCATGGCTACCTTTAGAGGATCATTTTTTTTAGACCTGGCATACCTCACTATTGCTGCCTCCAATCCACTCAATGACAGGTAAAGTTTCCCGTACAAGAAAACGTAGACTGTAATGACAACAAGCTGCATAAGAAAATTAAATTCCCAAGGTTAAATATAGAAATATTCTAAGCTTATGGAGATTAAATCTAAAATCTGGATCTTAATAGTGGACAAACACTTTAACAAAACTTCTTATAGGAATCTTCAGAGGGAAAGAAGAAAAAAAAAAACTCAATTTTTTGTTTCTTGTTCAGCTTGAGTTGAAATCTTAATAATTACCATGGCACTGACATAAAATCCAATTGTTGTAAAATAACATGACAGCATGCGGAAGAAGTCAAAGCGATGGCCTAGTCGATAGATATCCCTACTCAGTGTCTGCTCTCCATTACCACACGCCACTTTTGCTTCAAAGAGTGAAATTTGGTTAAGCCCAACATCTCTTCCCTTCCCCACTTGGATATATTCATGGTGTGTTACATTCCCTCGTCTAAGTGTTGAGTTGAAACCTGTGCAGATAAAATATTTATTGAGAAGTAGCTAAATTACAGTTGTCCCCAAGACTCTAGATGCTTTAATCTTACCAGCAAATATGTCCTCGCTTAAGTTGATGCCACGAGAACCCTTGCTGATGCCGCCACGGGTAATGTGGAAGAGTCTATCAAAAACATCTGGGTGACCATAATGGAAGCGAACCCTATAACCAAATACACAATGTAATGATGCTATTGCTGATATAAAAATGCAATGATGCTATTGCAGATAAAAAATGTAGTGATAGCTATTGAAAATGAGTTTAATTAATGGAAAGAATATTGGCCCCACGCCACTTTAGTTATTGGGGAGTACAAGGGTAAAAGAAGAAAAAATCACTAATTGAAAACAATATATATATATATATATAAACTATTTTTTAGCTATGTAACTTAGTTTTTCTGCTCTGATGATGTACTAAAGTGACCATTCATAGATCAACAAAGCTGCTAGTAATTCACCATATTATGAAAATCTCAATTATGTTCTTTGTCAAATAAACTACGCTTTAGCATTGAAGAGAAACCAAAACTCAGGACATAATTGCATTAAAATATTCTTTTTATTTTTTTATTTTAGAGAAAACATACTTCAAGGGTCTTGCAAGAACTCTCTGACCAATGGTGACGAAGCTTGTTTCTTGATTTGACATGAACCAAGCCAAAGAAGAAACACTGCAGAGCATATGTAAACATATCAGAAATAAGCAAGATTACAATTATAGATAAAAATAAATAACATAATAATAAATAAAAACGAAGCATTCTACCTGCCAGTAAAGATGTGCTCACGAACACCTAAAATTGAAGGTGGACGCACGCCATGATTCTCATTAAATTCTTCAAGAAGGTTGCGCATTTTAAAAGCTTCTTCCAAATAATTGTCCTACAAGAAGAAACTGACTAAAGAGAACTGACCAAAATAAATCTGGAAAAAACTGTGGTACTGTCAAATCTGTATAAACTTACCTGATTCATGTCAATAGCCTGAAGAGCTTCCCCTCGAGTGAAAATCATAGCATGGTTTTGATTTTCAGGCTTTCCTTCTCCAATCTTGGCTGAACCCGGCAATTTGATACGATAGATTTCCTTGAGGGAGGAATAAAAAGTCAATGCTTTGTACTTGAAGTCAACATGGTTGTTCTTGATTAAAGTTGGAAGTAAAATTACCTGGTCAAGATGTTCAACTCCTTTGACCAACACAGAATAATAAACTTTATGTCCCTTCCCATTACTCTCTCTTTCTTCAACTTCATCAATATATGCCACACGAAGAGAGGGATTGCTGTGTGAGAAGCACCAGGAATCAGGATCTTGTGCAAGAGGAACTTGTTATACTTTACTCCAACCCAAAAGTTTAAGTTGTTAGGTGGAGGGCCCAACTTGTATATCAAGTGGTTATTGACTTCACATTCTTTCAATGTGAGAGATACGTGTTAACAGAAGACAACAAATATTTTGAACCATTAAATGGAGAACATACTTGACCATCAAATTCAGGATGTCTGTGGCACGGCGATCTCCATTTCGCTTCTGGTTCCCATAGTTCTGGCATGTAGCTATGTATGTGAATTTCATGTCAGCTACAGCCTCTAATTGAGCATACATGGATCTCCGACTTCTCTTATCTTCATCTGATGGGACTGAGATGGCTTTGTAACCTTTTAGCATTTCTGTTCACAATTGAAACAGTGAGAAGCACACTCAAAATGCATAGACAGTACAAACTTTAAAGCAGAGGTGAAAGAGCCCAAGTGTAAGAGCACCTAATTAAAATTATATGTCTAGCAGACTTATATGTCACTGAATACCCAATGCTATAAATATTCACTACAAATCCCAATTAATAAATCCTAATGTGATTAAAGTTTGGTAGTACAATAAATTATATATCATTGAAAATTTCATTGGCAGCCTCAAGGTACTTAACATGAGGAAAAGAATATCCACTCCTTGCATTCCTCAAATTAAATATATTATTTCATTCATCTCAAGAAAACTACAGTACTCGTACCCTCTTCATTAGCCATGTCAAGAAAAGCCTGAAGCTTTAAAGCCCGTCTGTAGTACATCATCCCTCTAACTGCAACACAACTAATCATCAGTACAAGTGTAGCATAGACAAAAGTTCACAGGTTCAAAATAGATAATACATCCTGACCAGTCCTGCAGAGAGTTTGCCCTCTTAAAGATGCCCAATGTCGAAGTTGCAAGATGTTCTCTTCATTTTTCCAAACCTCACTTTCCTTTTTGCAATTAAGCCGCTCAATGAAGTTATTCCACTCATCTGACAAAACCGCAACATGATAACTCACAGAGTAAGTTATGCAAATATCAAACAATATTACTATGGACTTTGACAAAGTTGCGGACCTGGGTAGATCTTTTGCAGGTAGTATACAATTGATACACCATCTTCATTCTCCATCTCAATATCAGATTTGGAATAAACAGTCTCTTCACTATAGTATGGAGTCAGGACACTGCAAATGGCAAGAAACATAATTATGATACAATTGATGATTTAAGCTGCTTAAGGGCTATATATACAGGATGTACCCCGCCAACTTAAGGTAATTATTTTATCACAACTCTGATGTAAGAGACAATAAGCGAAAGAAGATAGTTCCAACTTAACAACAGATCTTTCAACACTAATAGTATTCCATAGATAAATTTAAAGAAAGCTGAAAGCATACCTAAATGAAAGCATTTTACGAACTTGAGGAGCACGTGGCATATCCATAAACAATGAATTCGTAAAGAATGCAATTCTTCTTCGTGCCTCAAGGTTTGTCGGTACATCAATAGCAGATTCTTTTACTGTCAAAAGGAGATAGAGGCGTTTAATCTGAAATAACAATAAGCAAAAAGAAAAATACAATTTTTGTTAGAAAACTTAATGGTTTATCCAGTATAATATATATATACACACACATGTATATAATTCACAATTCTGTTATTACAGATTATACAAGAGATTATTACCTGTTCTTCCCATTGTGGCGTAACCACTGGAGGGAACACTATAGCAGGCTTTTTATCGGTGCCAGCAAAAAGTTGTCGTCCAGAATCCTTGCTACTATGGCCAAGTTCTACCAATTCACTGGAAAAAAATATAGAAAAAATGGAAAGAACTTTTAACTTTTTTCAAAGAAACATAAGATTGTTTCGTAAGGTATATAACAATCCAACTTAAATGCAACAAGGTTCACAGACCGGACTTCATTCACCATCAAGTCACGGGTTACTACTTCTAACATGTCTTGCAATAACAAGACCACTGAATCCTGCTTTGATGGATCTCCATCTTTCTGTAACATGAAAAGGAAGTTGTAAGTAGTTTTATATTCTTTTCTTTTTAAATTGAAAGGAACTGGTTTACTACACACGGTAAAGAACGAATTATATTCACATATAAAAGCCAAACTGCAGATTGGATTAAAACTCTTTAAGAGATGGCTCACCAAGATACCCACGAGCTCAACCACTTTGCTGCAAAGTATGGGTAAATAAGTCATTCTAAAATTTGCAAGAAATGTATTCTTTCCAATGCTATTTTCAATTTCTTTAATGATGATGCCTATAATCCTGTTACAAGAGTACATTAGTAAAATTAGAATACACTGCATTTCTGTAATAATGCATACAGATGAAAATAAAATAATAAAACAAACATTGTGATTTATAGGACAATTCTACTGTCAAACATTTGAGGGACAACAGAGTTGAATCGTTTTGGGACACTCAGTCATGACTACTATATATCTTAAAGAAAGAGTTAGCAAACTCCTCTAATGGTCAAATAATGAGCAATAAAATATAGATCAATGGTATAAGTTACATGCAAAGGAGAAAAGTGTGTATAGTCACCTATTCTCAGTTACTCCAATCACCAAAGCATTCAGGACAAGCTTGAATGACTCATAGCATTCAATGACTGCGCATTTCATATACTCATCAGCACATATACGCTTCCAAAGGTCAACATCCCTGGATCGAAATTGAACTGCCATATCCAATGCTATCGGGATCTGCAAAGGCAGACGAGCATCAACAAATAAACAATTGAACACACATCAGGAATTCTAGAAAGGAAATAGCTGACCTTGCTTGTAAGCAAAAATGGCGGCCACTGAATCAGCTTCAGGCTAGTATCAGATGAATAAGGAACCAGCAATAGATCCATCTCCCTGGTTTAAGGATACACCCATTTCAGTTCAAACTGCCTTACAATATAAAGAAATATTTGTAGACTAAACAAAAGATAACTAAGAGATGGAAAAGGAGGGCTTTCCTATCACTTATGAGATCTTCTTCACGAAAACTACATATTACTTCATTCCATAACTGAGCAAATTTTGCAGCTTCAATTCTCTTACTAGCTGAAACCTATACAGGCACAAAATTATAATCATCGTAGAAATTATGTACATACATAATAGGACTCAAACAACAAATGGTTACTGATAAGTATATTGGAAGCTGGGTGAAACCTGAGCAAAACTCTTTGAGAAAGAGAAACCCTTTTTCTTCGTCTCTTCAGAAGGCACCAAACAAGTGTTAAAAGCGCCAGGTAAGGACTGGAAGCGTGACCTGAGCATGCCCAGTGTCCGTATCTATAAAGATGAGGTATAAAAAGATCAACAAGTGTGTGTGTATATTTATACCGGTAATACTTAGCACTTCAAAATGAATCAAAAGAAATGGCTGAACAGTTAATGCTTCTTAAAAGTAAAGAGATCCGTCTAAACTCTAAACCATGTGTTTGACAAATAAAGATACCGATATGTTACTTACAAATGGAAGAAAGAAAGAAAGAAAAAAAAAAAAAAAGAGAGAGAGAGAGAGTAAGTAAATGAATCTGAAAAGTATGCATTTTGACCAGGTAGCGCTACCTGACTACAAAAGTATGCATTATACCCCAAAGAAATTTAAATAGGTTATAAAGTCCGGATGCTACCCATCACCCCATTCTCATGATTCCACCTTCCATATCAATATCATCTCAGAATGTTAACTGAAACTTGTGTCGAAGTGATGGGAATAATAAGTCCAACATTGGAAAAGAATGACAGAACTGAGCTACGTATAAAGCTAGAAATCAAACCTACTAACAAGGCTTGACCTTTTAGTAAGAAAACCCCAAACCTTTATGTGTACCCATTATAAAATAATTGAAATTTAACATCTTGGGAAGAGATCAATAAGGATGTGCCTTAGAAGAGAAAATAAACATCAGAAACATATTACCTCTCCTAAACGATTAAAAGCCCCTTCAAGACCGCCATACAAGGTTGAGAAAATAGCATACCAAATTTGAGAATCCATAAAATAAACCTGAATTAATCAGGAAAAAATTTAATTGAGAAAGCCGATGGACAACATATCATCAAATATGGAATTATCATTGTAAGTTACCAAGATTACTGGCGCCCAGAGAGCCACAGCAGCTCCATAGTGGTGCTTAGCTGCATTGCATGAAATCTTGTCACATAAAGCACAAATTAAGTTTATTAAAAATAAAATAAAAAGAACAGGCAACAACAACAAAAAGTACCTTCTGGGAAAAATTCATGCCAAGCAGACTTGACATTATGAATTTTCATTATATTTTTTGTTGGCTTGACGAGAGGTTTTATCTAAGAGAGACAGAACAGGTTAATAGCATAACCCAAAAAACCTTCACGTCCAACTTGGGAAAATTACAATGACAAATGAATAAATTACCTGGATAAAATAACTGAAGGAAAATTTGCAAATAAAAAGTAACACCCAAAAGATGGTGTACCTGAAAATAAAAATAATATTGCGTAATGAAACTTATGCAATGAACCAAAGGAAACACATGACTCAATCATAGTAAAAATAATGTGTCACAGCCAAGACTCACTTTATAAGTGCAAACTGACTTTCATGCATTCCCCTCCCAATATAAATTCTTGGCTGCAAATGAATAAAACAAATTTGTTAAAGAGATAAAATGAGATCCATCTATTTAAGGGAAAAAAACTGCAGAAAAGAGAATTTTGCTTCTACAAAGCATACTTAGTAAAAGTGCAAGGCATAAAAGGACACGCTTGAGAAAGAATAGGTGTAATATGAATAGAAACAAAATTAAAAAAATGAATTCAACATAATAAATATGCAAAGAAATGAATAATTACTACTAAATGTTAGATTTAAAACTTTGGAGAATATATAAAGTCGAAATATTTTACTTAATACAGAAGCCAGTTTTCTATCAACACAAAATTCAAAACTCTTAAAGTTAAGAAACTGTATGATTAGGATTACTATATCTTAACCAAATCAATTATTCCATATAACAAATCTAGAAAATATTTCTTTTAAAACTCCTCTATTTATTTATTTACTTTATCTTTTTTCTTATAAAATATTTTTTCTTTATTCTGTTATTCTAAAATATTTCACACAAAAAAAGTTTGTTGTGCTTGAGGTGCGCTCCTGATAAATGTTGTCTGGCCTGAACATATATAAGGCGCAAGTCCCTAAGCCTCGAGTAAGGCACACATCTAACTACTATGCTGGTAAGTAAACCACTATATACAGTGAAACTGAAATCAGTAAACCAACTCATAGGTATATCCAACATTGATTGAAATGCACATGCAAGAAGATTAAGAAGCGAATATCAGATACTACCCATAGCAGTTAATCAAAAGAGCTCCTGGAAAAGGTTTACTCTATGAGAATAAGGGGCATAAGAAGACGAGTTGTTATTCAAATGCAGATTGAGCAGGATGCCTTTCTGATCAGCTTCAGGGTACTATGTCTTATTTAGAGGTTACTTAACCTTGTCGAAAATTAAGAAACAAAATGTGGTGGTTAAGATCAGTGCAGAAGCAAAGTTTCGAGTAATGGCCAATGCAACATGTGAGCTCGAATGGTTCAAGCAACTTTTAAAAAAATTGAAGTTTTGTAAGATAACTCATATGTGACAATCATGTCACCCTGCGTATTGCCTCCAATCCAGTTTTCCACGAGAAGACCAAACACATTGAGATAGATTCTCTCTTTGTAAGAGAAAAAATGGTCGAAGGAGTCAACATTACAGAATTTGTCAACTCCAACAATCAGATGGCAGATGTCTTCACAAAGTCACTTCAAGGTCCTCAAATTGACTTCACATGTGACAAGCTTGGACCTTGGTGCATATGATATTTATGATCCAGCTTGAGAGGGAGTGTTAGAATCCTTGTAATGTAAATTAGGTATATTGTAGTTTGAATTAGCTTATCCTTAGGGATCTTGGTTTACCATGATTCCATCCTATGTATGATAAATTGGTTGTTGCCCATTGTGAACAGACATCAATTTTCTCTCAACTTCACAACCTCAAACTATTAGTGACAAAAAATGCTGACAAGTTGGTTCAACTGGAAAGGTCATGATCAGGATATCTGCCCTTAAGATTTTAGAGAACTGGAAGACTAGGCAATGGACTTAAAAGATAGAAATAACTACTCAATTAAGAATAGAGAACATAATCTATATTCTCCAATATTTTATTTTATTTATAACAAGATAAATAAACTAAAGTCCTTACCTTTGTAATGGATAAAAGCATGTAAGAGGCAATAGAACTAAAGTAAAAAAAGCAACTCCAACAAACCATGATACTGAATGTGCAAAAGAATGGAACAAAGAAGAGAGACGGATTAGCATGGATACCTGTGACCACCACAAGAGAAACCTAATGATAAGCCAGTCTGAGTTCTCAATCCATCGTCGGAGCATTGGGAAAATGAAGAAAACAGCTGCTAGCGCATTAGGAAGCAAATATATTGCCACGGCCATCATATATAAAGGTGGAACACCCTTTATACGACCAATAAATGATAGCAAATGTCCAAACTTTTCAGGAGCAGCTGTGGAGGAATGGACGTAAAGTACTGGAAGAATGATGACCCATGCAAAACTAACAATTATCTTGAGAATGTTTCTTAGCACATCAGTGAAGTTCCACCTATGATATCCCGGGAAGTTCACAGCAAGGTCCAATATACCTACATAAGATGGGGAGAAAAGAAATTGATATGAGAAGGGGCAACTGGAGACATTCCCCATAATTCAACTCCAAAATTTGAAAGGGGGGGAACCAAGGCTATAGAAGCTTCATATATGCAAAACAATTAGGCATCTTTTATGCAATTAGCACAAAATTCTGCAGCAAGCTCCAAAAATTACCAACTATATTTGCCACAAGATGCACAGGAGAAATGTAGGAATGCCTAATGGTAAAAGCAAACTGAAAAGTATTTTCTACAATGAATAGAAAATAATTCCTCTTGGCAACATTCCAGAAAATGATATTCTTTCTGTATTGTCTATACTAGTAAGGTCTTGGGTAATATAATTCTAGTAAGTACATACTATGGTTATATAATACAAATACGCAGCAATCAATTATTATTCAAAAACCTGTTAACATAAAAAATATAATAACACAACCAAAGAACACTGTAATTCAGAGGCTTATGGTTCCTTCTTGATTTCCATTTATAGCATGGTCTTCCATCGGGTAATGAGAAACCATAACAAATACTTCACGGTGGTACACGGCACTAAATGCAGAAATGAAAAGTTACACAAAGTTGGTATTGAAGCAAAAAGCTTATGTCAAACCAAAACATGGAGATTCAATGCAGTAAATAGTTCAGTAAATAACGGCCAGAGGGTAGGCTTACACGAAACTACAATCATAAATGTCATAATACTTTGATGTTTTATTGAGGATTTTGCCAACCATTGCAGAAATGGGTTGAGAAATTGAATCCTAGAAAACTCAATAGTCCCCTAAAACCCAAGGGTTCAGCATAAATTTCTATGTTCGTGTTATTGTGTAATCATAGTTAAACATTGACACGGAGAAGCTTCTGTAAGATAATGTACTCTTAAAGTAGTATTATGTTCAGCCACAAGATGTTGCATCAATCGTTCAAAAAGCATGCTCA